>DWTO01001272.1:0-16772 GCA_018244755.1 Jemadia pseudognetus
GACACCTCCCTCCGCCCCAAGGGTGATGTAGCCATAGCGGAAGGGGGGGGGGGGGGGGAGAGGGGGGGGGGGGGGGGGGGGGGGGGGGGGGGGGGGTGATAGAAACGTGAAGCGAAACTAGATAATATCACCGTTCATAATGTCACGGAAGCTATTCCAATTGTGCCTTCCTTTATCGACGGACCAGGTTCCGAGCGTAACAAAAACGCATCGGTGCGCCAGGTGACCATCGCAAAGTGGTCGAATATTACCTGATTTAGAAAATATTGTACAGTTGTTTCAATGGTTTGTGTAACGAGGTAACATTCTTTATGTCATCAACCGGTTGGGAAATTTATGTATGTCGCAGAAAATAATAAGATAACCACCGTACCTACTGTACATAAGATATCTGTACTATTGCGCCATCAAAGGATACATGTTTAAAGTCAATGAAATACTCCGGCTGGGATGTCGGTCATAAAGTTTTTTTTCATATCACTGAAACACATTAAAATTAGCGGAGGCGCGGCCGAGTAGCGAGACGAGTACGTAAGAAATTGTTTACATTAGCTGATTATACGAGTTGATGAATGTAAAGGACGTTTCCGAACAAATAAGTTTCGCTCTCGTTCCGAGGTACAATGATTGCGTGAATATTTTCCTGGCGGTCGTGATTAATTGCGCGGCGGCACTCTTGCGGATACTTTTTGCGTTATTTAACGCGGTAAATAGGTTGTGGTGTTTTTTCGCAAGGGTCATGAGGAGACCATTACCCGGGTGTTTTCCCGCGTGATTGATCGGCCCTGCCCGATGTCGGCCGGAATGAGTTTCTATGGTTTGATGCCGCTCAACTTACTTGAGCTCCTCGATTTTTATTTTTCTTTCGTCTCCTACAAAGTCATGTCGAAGTACTCGTAAATTTAACACATTCATTTTAATAATGCTTCAAATCAAAGTAGGTCACCATATTTCGTGCGATTTTCGTGCAGCGCATAACACGTCATCCAGACTTCAGTGGTGATACGTGTGAAGGTCGCACGATTCTTTTACAAAATATATGTGTTCTACAACGATTCCACTTTGGATGGGTTTAGATTTCCAGCGAACACTTGCCAAGATGAATGCTTAGATGATCCAATACATTTGTAACGGAGTACGGGTGCAAATGTAATTATGAATGTCTGTCAAGGTTGATTTTGGGTAAATTGCTCCGGTGTTTTCTGTTTAACGCAAGGAAATTTTCTATTCGAGTCAAAACACGCCTGTCCCACATTACGGATACATTAACCCAGTTTCGAGACGAGGTCAAATTGTGATCGCTTTGTCACTCGCATTTGATCACACGTGTGCCGTATGTGCTATGTGTGCGTGCGTGCGTGTATGTGCACGTGAGTGTGTGCGTCAAGTGCACGCAAACGCAACGAGTCAACCGTTACATGAATTAATATACATTTCAGAATGTTATTTCGGTTTCCGAGAACATCATTGTCGTGTAAGATGATCCTAACATTACCATGTATTCCGTAATTTAATGCAAATGTAGACCAGAGTCGTCATAAAAAGTGATAAAATCTTAGAGCGCGCGCTTCCTTGAAATTCCGAGTGTTTTAATGCCTCTAACTACCCAGTCGTAGGGAGCCGTCCAGTTACTGGAATATTAAGACGTGATTCAAATTTCTTATACCTAATTCAGCAGCTGAATTTAGTAATTGTAATTTGACACTAACATTTCCACAAGCACAATCGTCCCTTCGATTGAACGCATAAAATCAGTGTCTGATTAAGATCTGATCTTGCTCTTGAAAGCGCTTGTTTGGAGCACTACTACAAAAAAATGTAAGTCTGTAGTGCACTATACTTCGAATTATAGTTACAATAATATTTGTTCAAGTGTTTTCGAAGTATATTAGATACGTATACGATATAGTTTATTAATAATGGCAATTTATATAAATATCCCATACACGTTAGCGGCTAACTTCCGTCCCCCGTGGATCCGTCTAATTGAGCCAGGTTCAGTTCACATACTGTTCGACCGTCCGGCTAATCACTGTGAATACGAGGAGCTTTGATAAATAAAATTGGGGTCACTGCACAACAGTTTTATTAACGCTTTATTCTCAGAAACTTGTAATCAGTAATCAGCGCTGCGATGTTATTACGCAATGGCCATGGCGGTTTCTTTGTGTCGCGGAAAAACAATTCGTTGAATGTTTATCAGAATTTTTTTGTAGGTATTATTTCTTGTTGTTTTTTTTATATTCTATACAGTTAGCATTGTTTTAGTTTATGCTATTGTATCAACAGGAGTGATTATTGAGAATTTGTTCGAACATGCTGGAGTCTAAAATATTAGCAATAGAACCTACTTTAGAACCCCCTAATGAAAAAAAATATGGTACTTAGTAACTTAAAAACTATTTATTAAGTAAATCTTTAGATATCATTAACAAAAGTAAGTCGCATCAAAAGAATACCTTTAGAAAGCCTTTAAAAAATAGATTAATTTCATATTACTCATATAATATTTTACGTTTCTTGTTCAAACAATTTTAATCTATGGATACAATCATATTTCACACTTTATCATCGAAAATATGTAGTACAAGTTATAAAGATGTATGTGCATTGTACTAGTGATTACAATAAATGTACCATCTCATGGTCATCTAATAAGAATGATCAGCGCCGCGGTGGCCGTATTAAGAACTAAGATTTCTGCGCGTAACTGGTGAACTGGAAATAAATATGGCATTATGTATAAAAGGGGATTCCCCGATGTCAATAAATTTTCCTCTCTCACATACATTTACATTGGAATTTACTAAACGTTATATTAGGTTAGCAGTGTGTCATCAATGACGCATATCATCATGGCGATTAAACGGGACCATCGTTGTCAATTCTTTTAAAACTATAACTTCACAAATATATGTGTATTCGATAAACTTGCATTTTGTAGCATCTGTGTTGCGAGATAATATTTTATAGTGACGATGTAAACAAGGAAAATTATTTTTATAGTATAACATAATGTATTATTTAAAATACCCAACAAACGAAACCAGACCGCTACAGATTGCAATTATATGTAAGGAAATCGCCGTATTGAAAACGTGATAGAAAATTCATAGCGGTTTGCATGCGTCTGTGATCAATTAAATTGAAATACGCGGTCAATAATCAACAAGTCCTAATTCTTGTCTGTTCAACAATAAACGAACAAACGATTATTCCCAGTGCGGTGCGATCGAGAGCGTCACGCATGAGTCAACATCATGGACACCGCATCCGTACCTATTCCGAAACTACAAGAATAGTAAGTACTACTGCTACTACTACTACAACATCCTAAGATCCAAGCACTGCAATCCAAGTGTTGGGCGATTTCACTGTCGTGTCGCGTCGCGTTGACGGCACGCGCATACCGATTCACATCACGTATTACGTCCGCCCGAGTACCCGCCAAAAGGTGTCTGTCACACTTGTGAGTCAAGTCGGCGTGAGACACGGACACAACCACTCGCCGTGCGACGGAGTGCGCGACTGAGCGCGACTGGCGCGCTCGTCGCTAGCCCGCGGGGCGGGAGCGCCTCGTGGGTTATCGTGAAACGGCTACACAGATAATGATGTCAAAAGTGGATAGGACTAATGCTCTCTATTATGTTGTAAACGCTTCCAATAATCCGATATACATAAATATTGTACAGTCTGTCGAGCCTCCCGAGAAGTACGCCGTCTATGCGTACGATGAGAGAGCCATTGTTAATATAATAAGTTATAAGCGCTATCCCTAGATGAAAGAAGTTTATTAATTAAAATAAGTATATACCTTTATTTTCTTTTTCAATTAAACTGTATAATTAGTCAACAGATAAATAAGGAAGTCAGTGACTTGTTAATTTACCCTGCACTTAAGTAGTTTCAACTGTTAAATACTTAGTTAAAATACCATACTTCAAGCAGAATTCCGCCACTGAAACATAGTATAATTAAAAACGCACAATAAAAGCAACATTAGCGGAACAATGTAACCCGATGCGTTTGAATATTGTATCAACAAAGGCGAAGGTATCACTCCACGAAATGAGCCGGAGCGCCCGTCTTCAAACGCTGGCCATAATTTTATTGTCCCATGTCAGTGGAAACGACAAACAAAACTTCACCTTAACACAAAAACCCACGGCGATAAATCGCTCAACCGCCCGGCAACTGGCACGCTCTCAGTCAGATCGAATATTGTTGATATTTTGACGACCTCCCGAATGTGCACCGTATCGCGTTCGCGTTGAAGTTGTTAAAGCGTTGCTCGCTTTAATGCGGATCACACGTTCGGTTTTCTTGTATAACATTAGAACCGGAACCAAATGAAAAATGGACCGTATCAGCGAACCACAAGGCGCCGTTTCCTCCTGTCTCTCGATTCCGCTGCGAATTTCCATTTAGCGGAGACGTTCTATGGTTCACTATATTTCGGTCGGATTAAGAAGCGGGCTCCGTTTGATGAATGTATCAGTTGCTTGAGGTTTTTGCGGTGGGATTCGTGAAAGCCGTGACGTGAGAGATGCGAAGAGGATGTTTTTCCCGCTCACTCGGTACGAGCGTAAGCATATTAAGTTGAATGTCGTTATTATGAGCATTTAAATAACAAGCGCAATTCCAGTTCTAATGAACGTCATCAAAGCTTTATAACCATCCGTGCTCGCCGCGTACTCGGCGTTTATTACTTTAAACTGTACTCGAAACCGGGCGCTAAAATAAACTCTGACATCAATTAGCATGTGCGCTCTCGTGTATAACTGCCACATCGCATTACTTATTGGCCGCGTCTAAAACATTTAGCAGGGCATAAACAATTTGCGTGATGTTATTCGACCGAAATGTTGGTGTACACCCTTTTTGGTGGATCATTTTGGGGAATTTGATCGTATTCGCAATGAAAATACAAAAAGTGATGCGAAATGGATTGTGATAAAATCTGTCACCATATGAGTGATATTTTCAAAAGATAAATAACAAATCATCATACTCACTATACGGTTCAATACTAGCACAAGCTTAAATCTAAACTATAATCTTCAATGACATAGACAAACAAAGGAGACGACATGGAGCGAACGTTGTGAACAAGTCACAAATTTTCCAAACCTTTTCATGTCAAGCATTGGACGCTGGAAGAAATTTTCTTTATTGACCATTAACTGAATTGCACACTGATAACTAATACGGTGTGACCCAAATTTCGTTTAACAAGTGGAGCGGCCGCGGTACCGGAGCGGAAATCGTCCCAAGGGAGCGGAAAGGAGAAATTTAGGGCCGCTAAGGGAGCGGGTCAGTTTACCAGCGCGAAACAAGACTCCGATCTCGAGTTTTGATCGCAATATCGTGGATTTCAAAGATGATTGTAGGTTACGTGTATTTGTTTGTTACTGACAGAAATAAACTGTATAATAGACCAAAATTGGAAATGGAATTAGGAACAGCTTAGGCGGTCTAAATACATAACGCGAAATAAGAACGGAGGATTAAACAACTTTTCATGGAAAATAAAACAAAGGATTGATATATGTAACAACACAAATTAAGAATCATCATGATCGTCATCAGTCTGTCAAAGTCTACTGCTGGAGACAGGCCTTCTTGAGGGGTTTTTGCTCACAGTTAAAATACAAAGATTTAATTTAACGAAAATTATCACGATGTAAGAAAGCTAATAACTAGGCTTCTGCGAAGGAAGTGGCAACACTACGAAGATTAACGCACCAGATTAAAGAGACAAGCAGGATGTCAGTGTGTATCTTATCTTATCCCTTCACGGCGATAGGGCGAATAATGATTAGAAGGGAAAAACGTAACTGAAAGTAAATAATTTACATGTATATATTATATTAATTGATATCTATCAGATTCATATAATTTGGGTAATTGGTAGCAAACAAGCACAAATGGTATATGATGTGGTAAATGCAACTTCAAACGCTCCTAGCGAGAACGATAAGTATGTAGAAACTAAATTTCAATTACTTTCAATGCACCGTCCTTTAATATACGTTTCGTGTCCTTCGAACGGGATCACAACAATACAACTTTTTTGCTTAGAGACAAAAGCGGATGCAGCGCGGACATTCCTTTCATGTTCCAAATCATTTAATGAATATTCTGCACGGCGAGATTAAGAAGGACGGACTATTATGACTTCCACACACCACCGTACATCAACAAAAGTGTAACTACTAGTAAAAATACAGCAATCGAAATATTGTGAACTGAACTTAAACTAAACTTTAAAAAAAATACAGTACCAATGAAGTCTCCATTATGCTGACAATGTATGCCGAATATCGACGCTCATTCCCATAAACATACTTATGAATGTAAATACGTATTTGTATAGACACGTATACATACGAGTACATCATTTGGTCAGTGGATTTGAAGCCTCAAAGTGAACGAACATGGATTTGAATTTCTGCGAGGGTAAAGGGATATATGTAAGAGGATTTATGGGTTTATTAACCCTTCTCATTTGATTGAACAATCTGTTAGGGTTAGAGGCAGCAGGGTTTCACATTTTTAAAAACAAGTCTCGTTTTAAAACAATAGCTGTTCTGTGTTATGAGAGTAGTGATAGTACAAAAGGTTTTAATGTATAAATTAATAATCCGGTAAAGTCTAAACGCTTATTCAATCATTTTAACTTTTGTAGCACTTTAAACTAAGAGTTACAAGGGTGTATCTAATGTCAAATAGCATTCTCTACCAGTCAACCCCTTGTAATGGATAGAGCATCTCCTAGGTGCATACTTTACTCCAATAATATATTGTATATCTACAGATAAAAATCTTTTATCTAACATGCTGCTGAATTGTAATTGATTTATCGCTTTGCAGTTAGCGTTTTGTGCACTGGAAAAGAATGATGTTTCATGATTCAGATCATACGCAGTTACAATTTGAATTAGAAGTAGAAGGTTATAGATAAGATATGTATATGTATGTATGTATGTAGAAACGACAATTTTGTTACAACTTCTTAGAATGTTCGATACGGCTTTTCGCATGGTTCTCTAAACGATACAATAAGTCCTAAACAAAGAATATTGCCAAAGTTTTCAATACCGAACAGATAGGACAAAAAAGCGAAAATAAAATAGCCGTTTAAGAAAAATCCTTAAGTAGATTACCAAAGAAATTTTTAAAATAAACTGTATATTTACTTGCCACGAAACCAAATCAATTCTCGCTTAAACGACATATTTTCACAACAACATCGTACCTACCTACCGCTTTTGAACAACATGAATAGTTTCTTACCATTAATATGCAAGGTCACACAGCAGACCCAAAGTATATAAATAAACGATCATTATATGTTAATTAATATATTGTGTATCCGTCATAACGCTGCATTGTTGAGAATAAAACAAATTCACCCACGAACCAAACACTAAGTGAACTGACGGAGTTTAGAGTGAAGGCAGGATTATTTATTGTAGAATTGCAATTAATGTGTTGAGCGCATGTTTAAACGCGACGTAATATAGCAAAGGCTATATATAGTAAATAAGAAGAATTAAGAGTGTCATGACGTAGCTGGCTCAGAGACAAATAGATTCGACAGACGAAACTAGTTGATCGTCTAGTTTGTGACGGTTTGTCAAAATGGAGGTATTCGCTGCAGTACAAGAAGAGGCAATCCTGTCTTAATGCTAGCCGGGACGTTGGGTACCAAGAGGTTGTGTACTGCACAAAGTTATTCGTGCTAAGGGTGGGTAATACTACAAAAACAAAAGACAATCGCGCTCTGAACAAAACCATTACTTCCCACGGATCTATTAATATAAATTTAATACTTAACGTTTCTTTGGTGACAGCTTTTCAGAAAAACAATTCGGATTCACTTCCCATATGCATCGTACATGACAAGTTAAGTTTTCTGTTCTATGTAGGGTGTTACTTGTATGTACCTACTAATACGTTGAAGATTTACATAATATTTTTGCAAATATATATTGAACAAACTATATATGTATACAGACAGAATGAGCGGCAATTATACAGAAATGGAAACCAATTAATTATAATCAAAATTTTAGCAATTCGGTCTCCAGTCCCTAGAGGCCATGAACGATGGCGTCCCCCCGGTTTAAATATGTACGCGAAAGAACCGCAGTTTCGAGAGCTCGGCGCGCTGATGGACTGAGAGCGCTTTCGGGGTTCATTTACTAAGCATTTGTGTAAGAACCGGTTTGTGGTATTCAATTACTTAATCACTCAATAATTTACACATTCACTTAAATGGACACTTAGTAGATGTGATTATTATTACAGAAGCAGCTCGAGGACACAAACTATTAAATTATTAAAGACATGAGTAAATTGACACTTTCTAGGCAAGTACACTAACTACATCCTAGGCTGAATCTCGTTTCTCATCAAGTGGCATAGAAGACAAATGGCTCGTCCTTGTATGAACAATACCCGAAACATTTTACCATCGTTCGTTTTTCAAACATTCGAGATCCTTACTAGGTGTACGTATCGTACGTAACGTATCCTTAATGTTTCACTACCCCTACGTAGGAACAATACTCATAGACGAAATCATATAACCTCAAATCTCACAAACGGACGGAGACGATACAATAATTATAATACAACCTCAATATTGTCATACGAAGTACGTGAAGCGCCATCTTTTATCGACCAAGCCAAATTCGCTGTAATACGGGAAATTTGGCAGCGTGTACCGCTCACTAAGGCTCACTTGTGCACACCGGTGCGTTTTGGGCTGAGCGGTGTTGACGCGAGAAACGCAATACGGCACGCTTGTTCAAAAATAAGTAAAGTAATGTATTACCAGCACAGCTGTTCGTTTACAGATAAGAGTATAGTCGTGATAAGTTTGCAACCAACAGTTAATATCAAGTAGCAATAAAATTTACATAAAATAATTGTATATTGTCTACTATCAATTTTAACACTTCGTTAGTACCTCTCTGTTACGTAAGCAAATGGGGGTTTAAAGAAGCGGGGGGAGGGCGCGCGGGATGTTTACCGAATTCCGAAAAATGTTCATTGAAACCAATACATTCAATAATCACATGATATGCTTTTTCGCGGAATCCAATACACTGCTTTCACACGACCATGTACTGCACAAAGGATCGATATATTCCACACACACACACACACACATACAATCTAATAAAAATCTTTCATACGACCATCAAATGTTGAGGGTCAGCCGACGGCTTCGAGAATTTCACGTCCAGCAGAGGGAATTAATATAGGCGCTATAGGATAATGGTAGTGCGTTCTCGGTTGGAGACGGGACGGGCGTTCTGAATGACGCCCTCGAATAAGAAAACGCGACTCGAATGTTCACGAGCAATTACACAGTTCGCGAATACCACCAGCGTTGTTCCTGGCACATGCCGTCATGTCGATGACGGATTGATGTCATCAAGCCAAAATATGTTTTATATGCAACGCTTTAAGATTGCATTTGTCTTCGACACATTTAATGTCTTAATCGTAACGAGACAAGAAAATGTCTCTTCTCTCGATATCCATGAGGATTATAATTGTTTTGGAACGTGTAGCGCTGACTCGAACAAACCGGGTTATCGAGTGAAGTCCGTAGAATATTCGTCGCCTTCTATGTGAGTGGTTTAAATAGTTTTCTTATCCTTTACAAATGACGAAACTAGTTTCATTAATTACCAAGGGCGTCAATGAAGGTAAAGTTGTTTTAAACGCCGATTACATGTAAATCAATGATTTTTGTGGAATTTTGATATCTGTCATTAAATATTACCCACTATATGCATAAGTTAAGCAAACATATGACAAGACGTATCGAAAAAATTAAAAATCACCACCAGCGATAGAAATTAGCCAATGTTTGTTTATGAAATTGTAACGTTTTGGATGATAAACGAAATTAAAATTATTTGGGTTATCAGTAATATGTATAAAATTGTGTACAATTCACCGTTTTCGCTGGGTACACACACAGGTATACAAGGCCGGCGCGGCGCACCGTATCAAGTACAGTGGCAACCACACCCGACGCCGCCCAGCGGCTACACTGGAAACGCCTACACAACACGCGGGTAGAAATGCATCTGTCGTTTTCAACTTAGTTAAACACTCACTACACACTGAACATTACTTATATTTTATTTATTTCGCTAATGAGGTCACCCTCTATTACATGTTGGGACGTACCTATAGCGTGACTGGCGAAACTTGGTGTCACTACAAACACTCCTCTGCTTACTCCTGCAGAAAAATGTAGGCGTGATGTTATGTTAAATATGGTGTAGGGTTTGTAAACGAGATTGTCTCATCACTTAAGTTTCATATTTGCGTGAAGTGCGTGCGGGGAGGCCTATGTCCAGCAATGGACTGAGTTAGGCTGATGACGATAAATAAAGAATATACAACATGCAATAATTGTCCTAACTTACAATTGAAAACTTTATTTCGCGTAGACATATTGCACGTAATACTACGAGTGGCTAAACGCATTAAACTCCAATTCAGACGCTATTCTCTGTTATCCAATGTCTTGTCCTTGTCTCAGTATACATAAATACGTAAAAATAACTCTTTGTACACTTTTTTAATACGGTTCCCGAGTGGAGGATCGAGAGATTAGACTTAGTCGACATTTACAAAGAGATGGTGAAAGGAATTGAAAATGTATGTACATATTTGTATGTTAACAAAAATTAAATTTAAGAAAACATTCATTGTTTACTTACATACCGTCAATACACATTGGACACATGGATTGGACACATAGCAGTCTGTGGTTAAACAGTGGAACAGAGTAGAGACTTATAGAAGTATGCATGCTCTTTAACATAAAGCCCCAATAATGTTTAAACTCACAAATTCAATAAATCACAGCTGATTTTCGACCATATTAATCTGCAACTAGTTACAACAAAAGACTCAATTCCCCAAGCTCGACCAGAAGTATACGGTAACAAACTTTAAGGATATGTTTACATGTAAACATAAAAAACTGGTGAAACATTAGAGTGTACTGCACTCCTCTTCGGGAATTACAGGCGTAACGTTACTTCTTTTAAAAAGGTAAAGAATAAAACAAACAAGAGAGTCGACGCAATAAAACGTTGATGCCAGCGCCCGTCTCCAGATAGCAATTGTGTAAAGTGCTCACAAGCCTAATTACTGGCTTATTACTTAATCTTTTGTTTAAGACGCCGCAAAGATCTCCCAGCTTTACTGTCCAACAATAATCCAGCGGAAGACGACTGAATGCAGCAGCCTTCTTCTGTTAATCCCATAAGAAAAAGCCGAGCACGACGTTCCCATTGTATTTTTTCACAATAGTGATAAAGTAACATTTAATACATAATAAAGCTTCAGTACCAATCCGCTTGCAAAATTAATATCTCCCGGTATTTAGTGTTTTGCCGTGAAATAGCAACGGTCATGGGTTTCAGTGTGTGAAGTATATACAAACGTAACAAATATACTAACATAAAAATAAAAATAATCGTCATATAATACATATGAGAGTAATGAAGTGATACCGTCTAGTTTTCAAACTTCCACTCCGTTATCTAGTGTTCAAATGCCAGGCGTAAACTTCCTTATACAGTTGTCTTTTACGCGTTTATAAATTCGCGTTTTACATTTAGATTTTCAATTTAATATCTAGCGTACTCGTACATAAAACAAAGCATTCTTAAATGTAGATAATTATATATAAAGGTCACGCCCAAGTTCATTCCAATTGTTTATTCATCACGTATCCGACAATTCGATTCGACGATGGATATAAAAATTAATTCAGGTTGAACAGAATTAATTCGTGTAGCGGTTTTATGACTTAAGTCTTGTCTTTAATATTCTCGTAGCTCTTGAGAATAAAATGCATATATGAAGCTACCACAAGCAAAATTAGCTTCGTTCGGTCACCAAATCCTATATAGCAAAGCAGCATGATGAAAGGGACGGTAGTAGGAATTCACCGGAATCCACTTCGGCAAATATTGTAACGAAGAGAACAAAGGTCAATACAACCCTTGGTTTTCCGCGGTGTCTCAATATCTAAAAGCAGATTTTGTCTCAGTTAACAGGGGCCGTTCAAGTATTACGTGAGCACTTTTTTTTTGGGGGGGGGGGGCAGGAGGGTCTTTGCTCTGCTTATTTTGGATGACATGGGGCGAGTCTAGATGATGATTACGTAATCGGTAGTTATTTACTAGTTTACACGAATGGCAACCCTCACATTGTCTTTGCTTGAAAACGAAACGCATTTTCGGGGATTCCCACAAATAATGCACACGTATAGGCACTCGCTTTAGAACCGAGTAGGAGAATTACCGCGTGCTATTCACTTGTCTAAATTTCCTCCGTCAATTTATTGTTTCGTTTAGATATTATAGTATTATATTATATTATAGAGTATTATATTATATTATACATATTATAGAGTAGACGTATTGTAAGTAAAGCAAGTTAATATTTGTGCTACCGTTGATTCCATTACCCAAAGTTTAATGTTTAAATAAGACGTCGTTTCAAATAGACAAATCCAAGTTATACCAAAAATTGTTTGAAGGTTTTAAAAATCTTATACAAGTACGAAAAGTACAAAATGTACAAAAGTTAGTTAACGAAGTGTGGCAAAAAAAACAATACATTAATTGAAAAATTTTACGTAAGCATGGGGGAGGGGTAAGAGCTTTGCTTACTTTTGCTAAAAAGGGGGATGGGGGGTAAATAATTGTAATAAATCTGCTTACGTAATACTTGAACGGCCCCACACGAAGAGTGAAACCCGAATGTAATCAAACACTGCGATATATAAAATGCCACAAGTTAATACAGTCTTACTTAAAAACTTATATGTATTTGGGAAAAATGTAGATGGTGTCAATATATGTCGTACCGCATGCCCTTTCGTCGTGCATTCCGTTATATGCAACCGCAAAAGGGAAACAGAGAAATAAATAAAAAACAGCAAAACAATGCCCAAAAATGTGGAGAATGAGGGTAGGGAGCATCGGAGCCGCACAATCGGGAAGGTATTGCACACGACGACAGAAAGGGTGCATTCACATCCCAGAATCTATGCCCAGCGCATACGAAACCTATTCATAGATTTATACGCCCATACACACAAACTTTCAGTCTTCAAATTACTATTAAAAATCAAAACTTATATAATTACTATAAAAAATCAAAACTTATATAATTACTATTAAAAATCAAAACTTATATAATTACTATTAAAAATTAAAACTTATATAATTACTATTAAAAATCAAAACTTATATAATTACTATTAAAAATCAAAACTTATATAATTACTATTAAAAATCAAAACTTTTCAAATTTACAATACTCCACGATAAAGTATCGATCAAATGTCGGACTCTACTACCGTATTATAAAACACTATATATAGTAATTGATTAATGATCTCAACGGAAAATGCGTTTAATTTGAAATGTATTCGTATAGCAATTTTATTAGACTTTGTAAGAGCACAATCAGATATAAAAAAAACATCTCCAGTTGTCTTTCAAGCAACATATTTTTTTTTACTTTAAATATAAATAATCACTGATTTTCTACCTTGATAGATATAAACAATACATTTGGGAAATCGAAAATTGAGTACACAGATTTACCATCGTCCGTTACACACGGCAAACCAGAACAAAGACTATTTATTGTACCTACGTATGAAACCTAGCCGCGTTCATTGAGAGCGGGGGGAAGTGCTTCCCCGCATGCAGCCAGACGGAAAAGTACGCCGACGTTCGGATGCGATTGTTTCTCTATTCCAAACGCGAAATGCAAAGTATGAAATAATTATGGCGGCGAGAGAGCTCGACATGTCGCCCTCACCAAGCCTCGACACCCCCACCCTCCTCCCCTCTCCAGGCACCTACACCCTCGAACCGAAATACGGATCGTGATGCAGTGTAGACGAAACATAGCCCCCAAAAAGCGACTTGTTGCTTTATCGGTGTCATATTTTCGCGCCATACTGTGCGGTGTAAGTAATTTGATAAGTGATATTTGCTCCTCTACGAGTACATAGATGTCTCGCGCCGATTTGTACGTTCAAAAGACAAAAACAAACTCTCAGTGCTTTAGCTATTCGCGTTACTTGATACAGTTGCAAATTAAGTTTCAAAGTTTCCATTTCCAATCATATCATATCAGCATCATACGAAATCGAGGGGTTTGAGACTCTTTTTAATGTGCGCTCTCGCATCAGAAGATAATATTGAGCATGGAGCACCATTATACGTATACAAGCAACATTAATGCAAGCAACGAATAACAAAAAGCGGTTCATTCAGAGCGTCACCGCTGCCTACAGAAGAAGTGATTATACCCCGAGAGTTTCGTGTTTGAAAGTGGGACATTTTTGCACTGCGAGCGCTGGGCAAGTGTGGGGTAGATGCGCCCGCAACAAAAGCATCGTCGGAATACGGCAGCAAATAAGCTAAAATACAACGGAGTGAACTGAGCGATACGCCAACATCAGTGCGGGGATGATATTTCATACGAGACGGCTTTTGAGGCTTTTAGCGGGTACTCTTGTTTTTTTTTCTTTTATTTCCCCTCTTTTATTCACGTAGGAAGCGTGATACGCGAACACAACGTCCCTATGCAGTAATATCGCTAATGAACAAAAGGTTAGCACGTAATGCCATTGTAATAAAAAAACATTCTTTTTGCAATATTTACATCGTACCTATAATAAAAAAAAATCTTTTTGCAATATTTACATCGTACCTATAAGCCGAACGTTGAGCAAGTAACGGAAACAGGGACAGGAAGTACGTACTTTGTAAGTATTCAAATTATTTCGATATCATCCAGTTTTGAATAGGGCCTGCTGGTGTTACGCCACTTGTTTCAGGTTGTTTCGAAGCGCACTTGTAACACTTCAGGCAGCCGACGTCAAACGGCGATGAACTGACGTCACTGCGTGCGCTGACGAAAACATTAAAGTTATGATTCGTTCCTTATATAAGCATTTTTCACTTTCAATTGTTTATTTTTACCTTGTACTTGCATTACATACCTATAATTAAATGTTACATAACTCTTGTTTATAAATTCGAACATTCTTATTCCTATTTCTGCTTGAAATTATTGTTTTAATAACAATGGTTTAGTCGAAATTCAGGTGACGTCAAATACATTGGTGCGAGATATGGCCCCAAAAAAAAACATCAGGACAATGATAAAATAAATACGAAATTCGTAAAAGGATCACGCAAATTGTATACGACATACAACTAAAGCCCTCTGAGCACTTACATAGCCCGCGGGTAAATAATTGTGAAATAATATAATCGAAAAGATAGCAGGAAACCTGAAAAATTGTAATTACGATTACAATACAATATAATATTCGCAACAACCTTCATTTTTCATTGGGATTTATTTTAATTGGCCATAAAAACCAGACGCCGTTGTTGGGTGCGCAATGGAAAAATTGCGATTCGGTTCGCAACGATACAATAACGTTGATACAATGCGAATGGAAGCCATCCAGTCTGTCAACGGCGATGAATGGCAGCGCCGGTGTTGTCGGCTTTACGATTCTCGTGATAGTGTATAAATTAATAGCGATTGGCTCGAGGGACGATCAGACGACGATCTAGAGGACGTTCACGCGACGATCGATGTGACGTCCGCGCGGCGCACACGTACAGATGCATCGAGAGATTTAATTTCGATTCAATAATCATCATAGAATTTGAAAAAATCAAAATATAACAATCGAACATACGAATTTTATTGTAACATTATCGTAGAGAAGACAACTTCATAAAGCTTGTATTCAATTTGCTTGGTACATTTCATTATATACTACCTCTAAGGCATTTTTAAGGGGCAGTTCGTCAAACTTCTGATCATACAAACGGTAGTCAAGAGCACGACCGTCATAATATTACATCTAAACTATGATCCTACAGAATCGGCAGCGACCTGTTGTACCAATACGCCGCATCTCATTCGTATTCATATATTTACATCGCGACCGGCGCCCATATTAGCATTATTAGTGCGGGAGTTTTTCCGCTTTCCGTTTACAAAATATTGAGGGTTCGAGCAACCTTTTAATATTACGTAGGAATATGCCTATAGTTTAATTAAACGATTGATTAATCAGTCTACCGACGTTATAACCAGCCAGAGATCGGATCGTTTTCATTCTCGTATAATATTTCAGATTAATTCGTGTCGAAGTGAGGTTTTGAACGATGAACGAAATTCCCTTCAGACAACATTATGTCAATGTTATAATTAGACAGTATGAAACGTAATAAACGGATCAAGATTTTCGGTCAACTGAAGACGGCAAACACAGTATATCCTTTATCACTGAACCACCGCTAGTCGCTTGCGGAGACGTTTACTTGTTAAACTAATCGCTCGAAACCGATCACTCGGAAGCAAACTGTAACGTAAAATCGTCAAATCGTAAAAATAGCGACATTTCATAACAGCCAAATTCAAAGGTTACACTAAAATTCCTGAAACGGTTTAATTTTTTTTATTTTGTTTCCGGCATGCCACAGCTATCTGTCATGGACATTTATCTGTTTGTTTCTCTGAACTATGTCTGATTATTAGTTAACGGTTTAATGCACCCAGCATCGTGAATCCATCATTAATACAATTCTATTTAACCACTCGTTGGTCGTGTTGGTTGCAAGTGCGACTGACGATCGGGAGGTCCCGGGTTCGATTCCCGGGTCGAACACTAC
>DWTO01001273.1:0-16769 GCA_018244755.1 Jemadia pseudognetus
GTGCGCCGTGGCCGACCCGTGCTACGAGCCGGCGGCGGGCGGCGCGCCGGGCGCTGCGCCGGGCGCCGCGCCGGGCGTCGGGCCGTGCGAGAACGGCGGCGCGTGCGAGCAGAACTGCACCAGCGTGGCCGACTACATGTGCCGGTGCGCCGGCGGCTGGGCGGGCCGCAACTGCTCCGAGGCGGCGTGGGCGCTGGAGGGCGGCGGCGGCGGCGCGTGGCGCGCGGCGCTGGGCGCGGCGGGCGCGGCGGCGGCGCTGCTGCTGGCGGCGGGCGCGGGCTGGCTGCTGGCGGCGCAGGCGCGGCGCAAGCGCGCCACGCGCGGCACCTACTCGCCCTCGGGCCAGGAGTACTGCAACCCGCGCGCCGAGATGATGCACCACGCGCTCAAGCCGCCGCCCGAGGAGCGCCTCATCTGACCGCTCCTCCAAGAGGTAATGTCGATGCCGTGTGACAGCATGCAGTGCGCGCGGCCGCGGTTCGAGCCGATCGAGTTTGCCGGCTGCTTCTATTTGGTTAACTAATGATGCCTAACTAGAGCGAGCCGGACGCGCGGCTCCGTCGGCCGCGCACTAAAACGTTGGTCGTATTGCGCGTTACGTTACGTCGGTTACTAAGATTGTTACAGGTTTCTTTATATTTTTAGTAACGAACACAGTATTATTATTTTTTATTTCAGAATTACTCAATACTAGGAAAAACGATGAAGAAGACGTTACGAAGAAAGAAAAACGACTGTCGCATATCAACCAAATGTCTGACGGCGTGTCTGCGCGCGCGTGTGTGTGTGTGTGTGTGTGTGTGTGTCGGGAGTGTTGCTCGAGCGTGCTGAGCGTGTGTGTAAAATGACTTGTTTTATATATTATGTAAGTGCGGCCGGTATTTAACACATATTAGTCATTTAAGGTTTTCATATACCACTCAAATGTATTTAATTCGCACTGGGATCTTCAAGCTAACGAAAATAACCTGATACGATTAACGTGTGATGAGATGTATGTCGCGGCTGCGACCGCTGCTTACGGCACTCTTGTATCATTGGGATTCATTTTATATAGTTTATATCTGTACTAAGGTTAGTATAATTTTATTGTATAAATTAAATATTAAGAACAGATTCTTAATGATAAATAATTGTTTAAGTTGACTAAAGTAGATATATAAGTAGGTGGTAGGTAGCTGTGAGACGTACGAGGACGATGTCAGTCGGCCGTAAATTTATTAGTCGTAAGTGTAAACAAAAAGCGTGCAAGATTCTAAATTACATGATAGTAAAGGCGGGCCGGCCGCGGAGCGCCCGGGGCCGGGGCTGCGGGCCCGCAGGGCGGCGGCGGCCCGCCCGTGCCTTATATGAAAGTCTGTATATTTGAAAACTTAGTATTAAGGGTAGGTTCTGTACTCAGGCGTGTTGTATATGATGCCGCCGGTCGCTAGCGGACGGAAATTTACTTATTGTCTGTAAAACCGGTGTCTGGTGCGCCAGTGGTAGCTTAGATAAGTAGGTAGGATGGTAGGTAGCTGAGTGGTAGGTGTACAGTGCTCACGAATGATTAAGGAACTCCCGGGGTGATGAAGTGTACTTAACTTTTCAATCTTTTATGTCGGCAGCGGCATCGCCGCCCTCGCAACGACCATCAATGTTTATTTTAATTTTTATTTTTGTTAATGTAATGTTTATTTTTATTAAATCTGAAAATTCTTTCAACACTTGACCTAGCATTTCTTGTACTGTCACGTTCTTGTCTCTGCGGGTGTCCAAGCTCCGCGCCGCGGGCCGCGTCGCTGCGAGGGCGCGGCCGCGTGTCCTTGCTCAACGTTACCTGTACATTCCAACCTGTGCTAGTTGTGTCGTAGCAGACGCTACGAGAGGTTCTACGCCTTATACTATTATTACCTTTTAAGTGATCCATTTCGATATTGTGATATTTTTATATACACGCGGGTCGCGCGGCGCGGTCGCCCGGGGCCAGCCGGGGCCAGCCGGGGCCGCCCGGGGCCACGTGGACGACGTCTCGCTTTTATGTAAATAATTTCTAACTTAACTAACTTTTCTAAGTCTGCTACTTAGTATTAGAACCATAATATTTATTATTCGGTAGCGCGGTATATCTTAAACATTAAGATTATTTATAAGTAATGCCTTTATGTACATGTTTCTTGTGCAAAGTTTGCGATCTACTGCCGCGAGCCGCAGTCGGCGGCCGCTCGGGTACGATTTTGGTCATTTTAGGTGTACATTGATATAATATTTATGAAACTTGTATTCGACACCATTGTATGTTTTATTATAAGAACGCTAGTTTACAATTTTGTATTTTGTAACTGGTAATTATGTTAGCAATTAAATAAAATACATTGTAATAATTATATACTCATATTTCAAAAGAAAACTGCTTCGTAAAGTTCACAAGAGTCTATAGATAACGTCTTTTTTAATTTGCTAGGAAATATTTACGATGTAAAAAATCAAATTGTCTGTTTTTACGAAATAGTATTATTAGTCCAGATAAGTTTTTTAACCATCTTAAATGCAATGTTATTAAATTATTAGTACTTTTAATAAGTAGTATTGTAAGTAACATCTCGTGTAATTATTAAACATGACAAGGTAGCGTGCAGCACGCACTGGCCCACGCTGGCCGGCGGCCGGCTCGCTGCGAGCCCTTTACCGTCCGCAGCAGCCGCAACGAGCGAAACCCCTTTGGCATTTACTTAGTCATGATTATAATTCAATAAAGAAATATACACATGTCGTAGTTTGATTGACGTATAACCTTATCCATTTTAGGGTGCGTTCCACTAAGCATTCACAACGATCACGCTCACGACTACGGATTTAACGTTCCACAGTTGTCTAAATTCGCCACTGATATAATAATAGGTGAGACCATAGATGTAGGATATTTAGATGGGCTATGCGAAAGAGTCAGAGCATAGTACACGGTACTTTAGAGTGAGATAGACAGACTAGACCACACACGAACAAAATGTCAGCCTGACGTATTTTTGTATTCTGAACAAATCTCGCTTATTTTGAAATATCTCTGATTAAATAGCCCTAAAATTGAGTTCAGTACAAGTAATTGGTCATGGTTGCGTGTGCTGTACGTGTATTTAACTAATGCAAAAAACGAAAACCGACACAATTACACATTTTACATGTAAATACTTCAATTGATTAGCTGTTTAAATGCATTTATGAATTATCACAGAAGTGTTATATATAAAAAGACGGGAAAAATATCCACGGTTCGTCAAATAACTGCGATAGATACATAGGATTTCGTATCAAAATATTAGAAAATACGTGAATATCTGGTATTTCTGACCTAATTTTTAGTGCTGTTGATGTACAATATCGATTAAGTTTTATCGATATTTCCAATTCATAAGTAGTTCGACATGATTTGTATAATATGCACAAATTATTATTCCAGTTAATTTTTCATTTTTGTTAGTGTAATATTTAAAGTGATTTTATGTATAACAAACTTTTATGAATTCGTGTTACATTTATTTTTCTTTTAATTGTAATAAAGACCGGTATCTTTATAATCCCAGAATGCATATAAGTCAACCCCATATCCTGGTATAGTTCACCGTGTGTCTTATAGAGGTAGCACATCCATACATGTAGGTAATATTTTTAAGAAATCTTAATCTTCGTATCATCATCATCATCATCATAATCAGCCCATTTCCGTCCACTGATTAATCTTAATCTTCGTATTAAATTGATAAATTATTAAAGTAAATTAAATAATCGTAAATTAGTAAATAATTTCCTTATTCTCTGTAAAAACTTTTTAACGTAATTCCCATTCATTTGTGTGATTCTTCAGCATTATCAAACCAAACATATTTGTTAATAAAATTGATAAATAAAACTTATTTTATTATCAGGATAAAATATGAAGAAAAGTTACAGAATATACCTAAAGACAATTTGCGATATTTCTATATAATAAATTAGCCATTTTTCAGGTTTTCAATCCTCTTACACTTATAAAGAGATATAAAAACTGTGTAAACTACATCATCTTATTAGAGTCGACATAAGTCGGCATATGATGTCTACAACTACTGTTTGTTTCACACATAAAATATACAATCCTGTACATTGGCGTTTTTTATTATTAGTCTCGTTCTATTTAATCTTTATTGTCGGGCTAAATCACTAAATTAAACTTATCACAATGACATTTCTTTTTTCCATTTATATGATCTATCGATACGGTGTTAGCATAAATGACATGTCTAGTCATGCACACATTGACAAGTTACATAAACAATTAAGTTTTGGTGCTGCTCGACGAGTGACATTGCCAATCTCTCTATGCTATATATATGGTTAGCACAGCATAGTTTGCAGTAAGTTCTTAATTTTGTTTATGGTTTTCGTTCAATGCTTTAAATGGATTACTCACCTCAACTCAACTCACTTATTAAATTATTTTCCTTAATATTGGGTACAATATTAAGGAATATAATTTAATATAATAATGATAATCATAGTTAAGAGAAGAAATTAATACTAGAATTACTTATTAGTGCGGTCAATCTAAACCTAAAAATGAGAGCGAAGGTACATAAATTCCCATCAAGCTGAAAATCAGTAAGATTGTTAAAAATGAAATTTGATAGTTCCCCATCTTTCCCCTGTATGGAATTTTTCTTATTCAAGGTTTAAGGTCAAAAAAATGAGTTTTTCGCGATTTTCAGCGAAACGGTAAGTTTTATCATAAAAATATCTCAGACAAAAATTGTAGATCATAAATAACATACTTCATGGAAAGCTGTTTATAATATAAACTGATTTTATTGTTATTCCAGTGCAAATTGTTTTTTAAATGTAGTAATATGATATAACATTAGCCTGTATTTTCCCGAATGGTTAGGCAGAGAAGTACAGTACTTCAAATTTTACACTTATACGAGTGTAGGACTCGCATACTGGAATGGGGGTGATTTAATTTGAGTATTAATATATGAAGGTGAATTCCTAAAAACAGCTACATACTTCATCTAATGAATGTAGCATTTAGACTAAAATATGTTCTTGAATTTTAAACATTTTAAATGAACTTGTTTTTTATCCAAAATGAAATATAATGAAACATATATCTGCGATGATTGTGTCCTAAGCTTTATTTGTTTTTAATTTTGTGTTACAAAATATCTTATAAAGTCGCATAATATTATTGCTTAAGAGTTATCAATTGAGATTTAATGCAAAATTACTTTTACACAATTTCGAATTATGTAATGTAACTTATATAGAAAACTGGGAAAAAATATGTTAACTATGCCCAATCTGAAAACACTATTTTTTTATATTTCTTTATCCTTTTGTATGCATTTTTATACACACATCTCATATTGAATAAAGTTTTACAGTATGAATTTCTAAATTTCTTTCATAGATATTATATTATGGTACGAGTGCTGGTTCTTGAATTTTAATTGGCAGAATATATTTGGAAACTATTATTCTACTATAAATTTAAAAAGACTGTAATGCTATTTAAACGTCATTATTAGACATACGATTCATACGAATACGACATTTGCGTCTATTTACTGTAACAAGGTAACGAGACATATTGGAAATGGGCAGAAGGGTTTGTTTTTGTTATTTCGTTGTACAAGAAATTGACTTAAAACAGTATAGTTAATGTGTTGAGCTTTGTCCGTAAAAATGATTGAGACATGTTCCAAACGATGTATGCTTATCGGGACGGTGTCATTGGGATTGTAAGTAAAGATATCTGATATTGTTTCGAATGTGCATAAACGAACTGTATTTTTATCACATACAAACATTTCACTTTTTTTACAAATTCAATATTCACAGGTTGCATCTTTAAATTAGCACTTTCACTGCCCAGTACTGATGTGACTGCATCATATAAAAAATGCTTAAATTACGTATTACAGTATACAGACATACCTTAATGTTTTTCAAGTATCTTTACCAGAAGTTTACTTTTCTTTCAGGCTCACAATTGTGATTCTTATATTAGAATCACAGCTAGCTGATACATTATCAGGTAGCCATCGAATGAAGAACAAAACTTTCCCAACTGAGAACAACTCAACATGCTGGAAAGATCAACCTTATACAGTGATCAATGAATGTCATCCTTGCTCAGGTATTTAATTTTATATTGATTTATCTGTGATAGATTGGGCAGTCCATATGTTATACTATCATGTATTTATCATGAGAGATTTGCATCATTTTTGTTTAACTTTTACTATTGATATGTAAAATTACAGCCTAGTTGGTCATTGTAATCAACTGCCGAGTGAGAGGTTGTGGGTTCCATCCCCAGTTTGCTACTATTAAGTTTTCTAACTTAAAATTCCTGGTAGTAGCTTGGAGATTGGATTATTGAGTGTAGGTCAATAGACTATCCCCTTATTTTTTATGAGTCATTATTATGTTTGTGTCCCATCATGAAATAGGTTGTGAGGCTATTGCCTTACACTGGGCACAAAGTTCAGACTCTGAGTCAGTATTAGCTATTTTAACTACAAATTCGAGTTAGAAAAATTCAACCCAGGCCCTCTCAGTTAGCAGTTGTGCTTGTAAGCACTTGACCAATGAGGCAGGCATTTATTGTGTGAAGATTAATATGACTTCTTCGTTATCAAAGAAAGTAAATGAGAGTAATGTTTTTACAGATTTCGAAATCAGAAGTAAAAGCATTGGTGTTTGCATCCACACCAGTTTTAAAGAGATATTGAAATGTGCAAATGGTGAAACAGTGACAAGAAGGTAAATATTTGTTATTATGAATTAAAACAGTTCATTGTATACCAAATTGAAAGGTATTTAACTGTGATTAAAATCATGATCACAGTGTTACTTCCAAAACAGCCATCAATAACAGTTATATCTTGGGATAACTCCACACACAGCCATCTAATACCTAAGTCTTCTTCTTCGAGTTGATAGCTGATGGTTATTGATCAGCCATCGTGGTGAAAGGATTAGTTGCAATGTCTAGGCTGCACCGGGCAGTATATGTTCTTAATTAGACATAGTCGCCACTCAAGGAGATTTCTTTGATGTACCCCAAAATACTTTTGATGCTTACCTCATCACAGCATAAAAAACTGTCTACTTTACAGGAGTACAATATAGGATTTATGGTAATTGAACCTATGACTTTCACCTAAGTAGTCAGGTTTACTAACAAGAAGACCAATGGGCCAGTCAATATCTAAAATGTTTAATGTATCAGATGTAAATATATAATTAATTTGCAAATCAACATATTTTATTTGAAAATTTTTATTTCATCATGATCATGAAGTATTCATACATTTAATAAACACTAAAATCATATTGACCAATAGCGAATACATCAATTAGCCAATATTGGCAATGTTCAACATTAATCTTCCTATATAATAGTTCACTTCTTTCATTACGTTATGTAAGATTTTTGTACATATTTTACACTATTTAAAGATTAAGGTGCATGTGCATACTGAAATGAATACAATTACCTTAATAAGCCCTGTAACAGCTAAGCCATTTGTCACTAATTTCCTGGTCACCAATAAAATAAACTCTCATTGTACTGACAAGTGAGACAATATTTCTTAATTTTGTTACAAATAAACAAGGGTAGTTGTTTTTTTTGCACTATCGCAATTCCTATCTGTTAATAACCATCTTTGTTAATAATAGTTGGGTTACTGTATGGTGTTCCACTTTAGATTATGGCAATTTAACATAGAGTTCTTGGGATTAGAATTTAAATAAAAAAATACTAATGATTATATTGAATTCCATAAATTTTGACTATCTCGTTGGTCATGTTGTGATACTTTTGTGTCACATAAATATACCTGGTGAAAATGGGAGTGTACTACATTTCCCTGCTTACCTCTTTGAGGACTACAAGTATGGTATTATGTTTTATAAATTTTGTTCATAGTTCAGAACTTACATTATTTTCTTTTCAGCTGTGATCGTGTGGCCTTTTTGGAAGAGAGGGCATATTGGAAATTCACAATTTGGTCCTTTGTGGCTGGACTAATATCCTCAATTGCTGTGATGTTAAGAATGAGGGTTCTTAATTACAGAGTCAAGAGAAGAGCAAGACAAGTGCTTAGCAATGGTTCTATATGAGATTATAGTACATGGTCAATATTATTACAATCTATAGGAACTGATAAACAATTATTTCATTCGCTTTTAAATTGCCTAACTTAGTTGTCTTAGAAGAAATATAAATTTAACCAGATCAACATAAAAACGAAATGATGATTTTGTCAGCAGTACATGCTATTGCCTTATATGAGATTATGTTGAAAGTCAATATGAACACACACTGGTAGTGGTACATGTTTTAATCAAATATCCTGTAAGTCTGAGGATATGTTTCATCTGTGATATAACTAGCTAAAACTGGCCCAATTATTAAAAACATTGATGATCATTGAAATGTAATCATCATCACCATCAGCCTATCTCAATCCACTGCTGGAATAGGCCTCACCCAAAGAACGCCAGCACACCCAATTTTTGGCTTATTGCATCTAGCTTGAAATGTATTATATTTGTATATTAAAACTTGTAATATAGATGAACTCATTCAATTGTGCTGCAACAACCACCTCTCAATAGATAATCTCTATAATAATGAAATCAATTAAATTTGTAAAAACATTCTATTAAATGATGTGAAAAATAATGTTAGATGATAAAGATTGCTATAATTTAATATGAGTCATACAAAAAAATATGTATATGCTTGTAACATTTTATAAAAATAAATCTATTTATCTTCAATAAACATTGTATTTCATGAACAGAGTATTGTTAAAAGTTCACTTATGACAGCAACATTAACACTGTTCCCAATTAACCGATAACATTGTTTTGTTGTCACATTGTCTGGAAATGTATAATACTTTGGAAATGCCATTACGGCTAATAATTCTTTTGGGGTGAAAAATCTTAATTTAAGCTCTCTGAGTGTTTTTATGTATTCTTCACTTCCAACACCATATGCGTTTGCTCTTTCAAAACATTCTTTGACAGATTCCGGTAAAGCATTTGTAAGTACTGAACCTGTTCCGTCAACATAATGTGAATATGCTTTTGTGAAACAGCAGGACCGTTTTGAGTTCGCATAGCAAATATCAAGAGCATTGCCTCTTTTTAATAATTTGTCATTCAGCAGATACTTCTCTGAAACTTCTTCCTCTATTATTGAATCTAATGAAAATGGTTCACCATAATCATTTGTCAGGTGTAACATCTGCAAAAGATAACAATTATTGTTGTAAATGTAACACTTAATTTGATCTGCTTTAAATATCTACTATTTCACATTTAAAAAATGAATGAAAGACTATTAGAAACAATTGGCTGATAAATATTTAAGTAGATAGAACTTAATATGAATAAAAAGTTATGGAATTTAAAAGTAACAGATCTGGAAACTTAGCATCAAAGCACAGGTAGAACTTTTTTTTATATATTCAGCAATAGGCTTCCATATGACTGCTATGATTTAATTAACTTGCATGATTTATTGCTATTGATGCATTTTTATGATTGTGTGGTTCAAGCACATTAGGCACTTAGTCAGTCCCATTTATTATTTGGCAAGAATAGTTAAACATCTTCAGACAATATAGCAAACATTTAACAATATTTAATAACATGCCTAAATTTCTTTAGGAGGTAGACAGAAGAGTAAAACACTGACATTTCACAGCACAGTGATCTTTGACCAGTAGTGGATCATGTTTCCAGTAATGGGGTTTTAAAATAACAAAAATTCATTTTATATATCAACTTCAATATTAGATATAATGATAAGATAATCTTACGATTCCATCTTTTCTTTTGAAATGCCATTCTGTGTTTCCCCTTCTTGCTAAACAATAGTAGCGAAGCCTGGAGTTAGGTATTCCAACACTAGATGGACATAAAAGAAATTCCTGGTATTCAAATTTACACTCCTCGAGTTTCTTTATGAATAAGTTGTGGACGTTTGAACACTCAAAGCCTTTCACATTTTCCATTAGAATATACTCAATCCCTTTCAGCTCTGTTAAAATATTAATTAAATAAATGAAAGAGTTGGTTCTTGTATCACTGTTGTCTAAATATTTTCCATTTCTAGTGAAAGGTTGACACGGTGGCGACATAAGTACGGTATTTACATTATATTTCCCTATTTCTTTGGGTGTCAGAGTTTGAATGTTCCTAGTCAATAAAGTCGTTTTTGGAAAGTTGTGTTTATAGACTGCGTTCGCGACTGTATTTATATCAACTGCTGCTACAACTTCTCCATTTAACTTCGATTCTGAAAATAGTTGTAATTTAATTTAATAGCTTACAATTATCTTTAACATTTTTATATAGTTAGATATAAATACCATTCCATGCACTGTGCATGCCTCCTATCCCGCTGTAAAGTTCTAAAATACGATGATACATCTTATTAATTGTTTTTGTTTAAGCTTATATATATGAATAAATTTATTTTTAATGAGTTGCTTGTTTAATACAATCTTGTTTTAAAGTTCTAATCGCTCTATCTATCTATCTATCTCGGGCACGTCTTGGACGTGTTAAATTTTGACAGTGACATAGTGTTGAGTAGGACATACAAGAGGCACTCATTTGTCCAGGACATGACGTCAGGTGACAGTTCCTTATCTTACAGTTCATTCATAATGTTCATATACCTATCTTAGGATACCAAATTCCAATGTTGACTGGTGCTCGTATTCCTGATGTCTTGCATTATTGTTAAATCGATATTTTCGAAGAGTAAAATATATGTATACACATAAAAGATTAAAATAAGAAGTGTACAAGATACTTATATTTGTATCAAAAGTAAATTAAGTATTCAAATTAATATTAGAAGTTACCGTGGTATTTTGTGTCGTTATAAATGCCGATGAGCGTATTAACTTTTTTGTATAATTTACAATATTTTAGTCCATGCGTAATCGTAAAAATTTATTGCATAAATTTGGAAGTTGAATGGTTAAATACTTTATTCATATCTTTAAAACGTATTATGCACGACAAAATCTCATTGCACTATTTAATATTAACAAAAATTCAGGGATGGCAACATGTTTTGTGTTTTTAACATTCAGTTGTCACTATTGACTATTGTCAGTTTTTGACAGGATGGTGTTGAACAGTAAAGAAAGCACGAAACAAACCAGTTAGCCAGTTATGGCGGAAACAAAGAACGGTATTGACGTACATAACGTCAAGGAACATAAGGATGTTGAAAATGCCGATTCCAAAGATCATATATATCTAGAGGAGACATTCTATATTCTTTCTAAAAAGAAATCCGTTTTTCGAGTGCGTCTTACCTCTAAAGGATTATCGTTAACGAAAGAAACCGATGATACATCCAAAGAACAAACCATACTGCTTCGTGATATTATCGGTAGTAAATGTATGCGGAGTAAAAGACGCCGGGCGGGCGGCGGTTCCTGTGTGTGCAGCTCACTTGGTGGCCGCCAGGGCCTGAAGGTGGTGGATGAAAACAGTGGCGACCTTGATGAGAACGATATCAGCGCATATCTGTACATTTACGCTTACATTTTGAAGCGCAATCGTCGCACGCTGAAGAGGGAGAGAACTACAATAACACTGCGTTTCAGGTCCTACGATAAGTACGAAGACAATAATAAAGAGGCCCAGAAGTGGAGAACGACAATAAAATGTTTGCTAGCGAACCTGCCGATTACGTACGTACCGCCGCAGAACGACAAGAAACTGTTGATTCTATTGAATCCGAAATCGGGGCCGGGAAAGGCGAGGGAGTTGTTTCAAACGAAAGTTGCGCAAATTTTGCAAGAGGCTGAGGTGCCTTACGATCTGCACGTGACGAAATACGCACAGTACGCTCGTGAGTTCGTCCGAACGCGAAACATTTACAGTTGGCGCGGTATAGTGGCGGTTGGCGGAGATGGTGTGCTGTTCGAAATTCTCAATGGGATGTTCGAGCGGTTGGACTGGCAGCAGGCGCTGGCCGAGGTTCCCCTGGCCATCTTGCCGTGTGGCTCCGGCAATGGTTTAGCGAGGACAATCAATCATCATTACAAGTAAGTATATGTTAATAAAATATGTTTGTCCTTCAGCTGGGACAGGCCTGAAGCAAGAATTTACATTACTTCATGTAAAATTAATACACCATATTTCGTTATATTATGGAACAATAATTTTTTATTGGGTAACAAAACAAGTTAAAAATTAGGGCCAATAAAAATATTAATAAACTACTTTTTAAAATTTTCAAGTATTCATAATTAGATAATTAGTAGAAATCAAAAATTTATTTATTTTACTATTTCATATTATTTTATGAATTTATAATTGATATGTACTTTCCTTAAAAGTATAAAATAAACAGCTGATTTAAATTGTAATTGAATTTTAAGATGAGGAAGGTTAGTGTTTGCAAATAAATACCTATATTAATATGATTATATTTACCTACTACCTTCAAGACCAGACTTATGTTCTATCAATTTATTATACAAATGTGACTTAAAAAATTGTTTCTTAGTAACATATTCTCAAGGTTTATGTACATTATTATTATTTTCCATTTATCTATGACTGTATCTAAACAAATTTATCATCAGATTTTCAATTTTGATCTTTGGTTTCTCATATTTGCATTGACAAATATTTCAAGTGGCATCTCTGTCTGTTTTTTGAGTTCTCAAATACAGTTTTCTTCATCTTCAAGGAATTTATTCATATGGGGTGTTTTAAACTATCTCTTTTCGATTATCAACATTCTTACCTTGTGATGTAATTATAACAATTATGTTATAAAGAAACATTTGAAAAGAATGGTGTTGTAAAAATATGCACTCACTACAATACCCACATATGTATTATGAAAAGAAATAAAGATAAAAGAAGTACTAGATGTGTATATGGTCAGGAACTGATCAAGATGGCCAATGGTTCATTAATTTGTTGGACTATTTAAGTTCTTGTGACACTGGTATTTTTATTTTTTGCCTTTGACTTTGTCGGTTTTGTTATTTACTTGCTGCTTATCATTTATTAAGGTAATTATATTGAAATCAAGAACTAATTCTTATTACTTTTAAATTGCTATTTTATTGGTATTCAATACCTGTTATTGGTGCTAAGCTAAATTAATTGAACATTAAATTCAATTAACAATATTGAAATTCAATTATTGTTAATTTACTGTGTAATTAAAACACATTTGCAATTATGAAGTGTGTGTTATAACCTGAAAACAATGATTGGATGTTAACTATTCATTACTGTGTTATTAATGAATGCATGCATAACGACTAATAATAATGAATAATTTAGAGGAGTTGTAAGTAGTCTGCTGAGCCCATAGAAAGTGGCAATTCTTATTATGTCTACCATAAGGAAATAAAAGTGGAAAAAAGTCTATAGCCACAGATATGATAAAAAATTTTGTTATGAAAAAATTAAAAGTATTGAGGCTACATAAAATCTGTCTAAGTACGGTGTGAGCCATTAGTTCTTAGTTACGCTATAATAATATCTTTCTGAAACTTTCAATTACTTGGTTTCCAAGTTGTTTTGAGAACTATCTATTTAGGGCGGATTCAGTCGCACGACGAACGCGATGCAGACTGAATGCTGTCGCGGGTCGCGTTCCTGTGCCCACGTAGTACATACATACACGCAGCGTTCGTATCGCTACTCTCGCAATACTGCATCGCGACTGTCGATGACGCCGATCTTTTAGCCGATGTCGCCCGAAACATTAGCGCGTTAGTACTGATGCAGTGGTGATACTGAATCGCATCTGTCGCACGCTGCAAATGCAACTAAAGGGCAAAAGTAGCTATGGTAATACAGCCCGTTCATGAAACGCGCCACTGTATCGCTACAATAAGCCGCCGTGTGCGAACTCCCTTAAAGCATAAAAGTGTGGAATAATAAAGTGAAGTGTTTTTCAAGAGATGTTCAAGTGATGGATGTCGTATTAATAAACAGTAACCAACCTCGCATCGCGAGCTTTTTCAACTGATTTAAAATGACTGTCCTTGGCGCAAAATCGTATTCCAGTGGTTGTTTGAGATATAGATAATATGTATCTTTTTTTTCTGAACACAAAAGGGTATTTTCTGGGTTTTTTCTATACTTTCTGTACAAAAATGTTAGCTTAAACGCGGGTTTGAAAGGCGAATAGCACGCAGCACAAGTGAGGTATGCAAATAATTCGTTATTAGATAATTTGATTCTGACTTCTATCGTTGGAATGTGTGTAGATTCCGATCGGATTTACGGAACAAAAGCTCGTTCATTAAAATGTTGAATCGGCTAATAATAAATCTAATTATTTTTCCAACATGAGGAAACTGAGAATATATAGCAACAATATCAGATTGACGAAACTGCGAATATATAGCAACAATATCCGATTTTTATATTCTTTTTTTAAGTATCACCCTGAGATTTATGTGCCTGAAAATTAGATAAAAACGGGTAAGGGCGAGTCGAATAATATTAAACTGTTTTTCTTCCGTATCTCCACGAATCTATCAACGCCTTCTGACGATGCGTGCTGCGATGTTTGTGGTCTTAAATTGTTTACAAAAGTAAATTAACGTTACCGTATAAAATATAACCTCATACGAATTTATGGAAATTAGAATAAATCATTAAAGTCACTCATGGGTAGAAAATATTGTATGTATTAACTCATAACTATTGGATAATTAATAACACGTGCCCGAACGTTGTATGTAAACAATGTCGTTGTTTTGCGTGTTATCATTGCGTATAATTATTTCCTTTGTTCTGTGACGCAGCGTTTATTTCACTTGTATAAATTTAATCTCTATTTATGCAAATCAATTTAGTGTCTGTAATTTTTAATTCTATTGATCATTAAATTTCATATTCCAATTGAACACTATCTGGTGTCCGTGTCGGAAAAGGCGACTAAACCCGGCGCTTATGACGCGCGCGGTCTGCCTAGGCACAGCACAGCTGAATGCCCTGCCCGCCTTTGGGCAGCAGTGTATGTGGTTTGAGAAACTCCTCTGCGACCTCCAAATCGTAAGCCCAGCGTGGGGATTTTGGGCATAACCCCTCAGGATAGGCCTATGGACAGCAGTGGACTGCAATATGCTGATGATGATGACTACTATCCGGTTACGATAAAATCATTGAAATTATCCCTTTCGTATTTAATTCAGTTATCCACGTATTCTAGCAATCTATCCATATACATATGTATGTATAACATATTGATTGATCGTAACTGAAATTCAGTATACTAAAATATTTATATTAACAGAACACAAGGAAATTATTTTGCGATACTCTATTTTAATAAAGGGGAAAAAGCCTGTTACTAATGTGAATTATTTAGTAGCTAATAATAATAGTAAATTATAATTTCTGACAACAATTACAAATGAGCAGGTAGGTACAATGAAGTAGAAAAGTCGGTCATATTTTTAAAATTTTCAGCAACAATTTGCTTGCAGTTTTAATATACCTGTTTCAATAGTTTTTTTCAATTTTGAAGTATTTACGACGTTCCAAACCGCATTTCAGTTTTTATTATCGGCATTGTACACTTTAGGTAAATGTGTACGTACTTTGAACCATAATAAGCGAATAGTATTTTTTATTAACATTTTCCTGTTCGGGGAGAAGCGTGTGCCAGATTACGCTTGTCATTGTTGTTATGTTGTCGGAGACATTTGATCCAATTAGTTTGCGGTTATAACACTTACCAGAAGCGACAGTTACTACACTTATCAGCATATCGTTTTTATGCGGTCTTCGCGATCGATCCATTAAGTTGATGTAAGTCAGTGTCTAGTTAATTAGTATGTTTGCTGAGGCCAACGTAATGCTCTTAGATTGCTATAAATTTCGAGTTTTACTTTTGAATAACGTAGGATCTTAAACTTCTTTCGTTTACTGCTCATTTTGAGAATCAATTGTTATCCAGCGTCATTTTAAATCACATTGTGCTAAATATGCATCGAGTTTATATGATACTTATCATTTTTCGAAGTTAAAATTTACGCCTTGATTGAATATTACGACAGTTCATCGCCCTACAGAATCCTTCTAGCGCCCACTGGGTACCGTTACCGACCACTTTGAAAAAAAAAACACTGAAAATTCTCGAAAAAATTTAATTTTATTCCAAAGTTCCATTGTTTAATGCCTCTATTAAAAATAATTTTACATTAATTAATACTTTTTATGTTAAGTAATATAAATGATATAACTAACTCTTTTCTTCATTTTAACATACGATGTTTAACGACAATTTCAATATCGTCTCTATGTTAATAATAGTCACGGTCGTCTATATACATACATATATAGCTGTCTAAACTATGTACAATAATACTTTGTGTGTTTTACATGTTTAATAATACATTAGACGCTTTTGCGCCTCTAACAAAACAGCTAAGTCATAGTTCAACAGAAATGATTTTGTTTTGAATGAAAATTCTATGTTTTTATTTGTACGTGACTGTACGTGATATATCATGAATTTAAATTAGTCGATTTATTAATTAATTCCTTTTGAATGTCATATGTATTTATAATAACTAGGTACATAACAGCACTTGAATAAATCTGTAAGTTGAGTTTGTATGTTTTATCGTAATCGTCAACTCCTTTTTTGACTGTCTCGTTGGTCGTGTTGGTTGCAAGTGCGACTGACGATCGGGAGGTCCCGGGTTCGATTCCCGGGTCGA
>DWTO01001274.1:0-16761 GCA_018244755.1 Jemadia pseudognetus
TAATTTTTTTTAACAAAACATGTAAATACAGAACTTATGGTAAACAATAATAAATAAATTTAAAAAACGCAAATAGTTACAAAGTTACGATCGTATCATTTTTACTATTTTTTACATTGGGAACGAAGACAAAACATTCGAAATTTTATTTAGTTCAAGTAGTAATCTAGTATCGCCGTAAATGTTGGAAATTTGTAAATAATGTTCTTCTAACGTTCATTACATTAAGGGAGCAATTGAATTCAACACTATTTTCATCATCGGTCTTACACTAAGATATATACCAAACTTGCAAATCAATAATTGCCGTCTTGATACTCGTATCAGATTCAACAGTGAACTAAAAACATATAAGTACCCAATGTGCAACACACGCAGTCGACAATGTCAACTTCGTCTTACTTTGTAACACTGTGAACTGGGTAACCCAGTAATCATATGCCCAACCGTTTCTAATACAGCCAAACGATGTAGGTAAATCGTAAATGACATTTTTATTTTAATACTTATACAATAATTACAATAATTAAATACATCCAAGCGACATAAGCAAAGAGTAAATAGTAGTTTTTATTTTAAATAAACAAATAAGATAATAATTATGCATTATCTTCATCTTTGTACTTCAGTTTCTTTTCAAGAAATAGACCAAGAATATGTACTTAGCAATCCCAGCGTGTTTTAGTATTATAATTATTCCTCACATAAAAAAACAGTTCCGCTTTTATTATTATTTTAAAATGTGTCCCTAAATGTGGTTTTGATGTATTTTTTTTATTATTTTGCTTTTTTGTTCCTTAGTTTTAGCCCCAACGCTTCAGTGTTTGCACGGGAGTTTTGAGGAGTAAGTTGCATTTTTATTTTCATTTTCGTTTCGTTTATTACATTTTTAGATACTTTTTCCGTTACTTTATCATAGTAATTATAATTAGTCGGTGACAAAGTCAATCAAATATGCTATTTTTACTTTCAGTCAATGGCCGTACGGCCATTATTGCGGCCATGTGGCCGATAGTTCCGTAAAGGTTAATCGAGTATACCTATTCGATAAGTTGTATACTATATCAAAATTTGTCATAACTCTTTTACAGTATCGAATGCGATAACATTTCCATTGTTACCTCGAACACACCCAACGTTTTTGTAATATCTTTAGGATTCTGGAAGAACGTAATGAGCAATAACATGAATTCAGCTATCAAAATTGCTTACTATATTCGTATAAGATGTTATATAGATTTGTATTATACTCACACAATATAATTACTTACTCGTTACTGTGGAAATCTTTCGGACGCATGTTCGAACTATTCATGTTTAAAATGGAAGTTTTTGTGTGCATTGTTTTTTTTTCTGATCAGTCGCAAATATAATGTCGTACGATAACATATATTTTACTTAACGCCGGTTGGAACACGAGAAATACTACTCCTACTTTCACCGCATTAGTTCAATATTTTCAACAACAATGTAGTACGAGCTTCGAATAAAAATATTGACCAAGAGTAGACACGGAATATTTATTTGACTTTGTTACCTAGTATTCATGTCCTTCGGAAAACCTTTACGGTTACGAGTTTATCTACTTTTATTTTTGGGAAGTACCCTCGCTATTTATCAACGAACAATGATTTTAAAAATGTAAAGCAGCGGTTTTAGTTCCGAGCATTTTGTAGTTTCAGGGCCGATTCGAAAGAAGTCATCCATGAGCGACGACTCCTCCTCCGATGTGATGGAACTGGACGAGTCTGCTGTAGCGGACCAACAGCTAGAGCTGAATCTGCGGCGGCTGCGGGAAGAGGAACGTCTCCTGCTCGAGCGACAGGCGACCATGGAGGCCGGCGCTGTGGATGACTTCACGGCGCTGCAGCACCAAGATGCGCTGCGGCTTAACCACGTAAGTAGAACTCATCTGTCATGAACATCTGTCCTCTCATCGTTTAACTGTTGGCCGTGAGTCATCTCTCAGATTAAGCAAGTCAGTGTCTGCCTCGCTACAAAAGTGCGGATTGGCAAAACTTCTTATACCAGAAGATAAATTCTCATACTTTCTAAGATTCACACATAGCACATTTTCGTCAAATTGAATTAATGAGCATCATATCTAGAAATGGTAAAGAGAAAAAGGTTTTTCGCCACGTTGTCTTTGTTCGCTGATTCTTTGTACTGATCGTTATATTAATGTAGTAGTTGAATAAAAATAAAATAAACAGGTCTATGATCCAGTACGTAGTATATTAACATCCCATATCGCTAGAATAATCACGCCGTAAGATGAAACTACTTGACTTACTGTGAGGCGTTCCACAACCCGTAAGGTAGGGAGTAGCGTCTTTATGAGATCTGAGGAGGTTGGCGTGTCGTGGCACATATTGGGAAAGGCCTAGAACTAGTAGGGGTTTGGTAGAAGCTCATGTGTTGTCGATGATGATGACACTATAGCGTGTATTCCAGCTGCGCCAGCACGAGTTGCAAAAGCAGCTGGCTGTGCTCGCGGCCCGCTTAGCCCGCCGTCAGCGTGCCCTGGAGGCGCAGCGGCTGGAGCGCGCCGAGGCCCTCGCCCGACCGCGCGTGCTCTGCAACGTACGCGTCAACCACTTGCACGCCGTAGAAGCCATGGAGACGGACGTCTGACCAACAGGTTAATTAGCACGACTTTACAAATCAGCCCTACATACATGTATCCAATATCACGACATTGGCTAGTACTTCAAATTAAAATTTACCATATGTTTTGCACTCGTCACCTTTTTCTAATTACATCTCGGTCACTAACATGAAGCAATAAACTATAAATCAGATCCACACTCTCATTAGCAGCACACAAAAAATTATTTTTATATTATATTCTACAGTCACCTTTTTTGAAGGTTGAGGAGCGGGTATCTTCAAAAGGTATCCTCGGAGAGATACCGGATTAGATACAGTCACCTAAAACTCATAAAATTTTCTTTGTGCGATTGAGACATTTAATAATATTTCGCTCACAATATAGTCTACATATTTAATGTCAATACACAAAGCTCTTACATTTAGGTCACCTACCTTTTGGTCTAATTAAGAGTTTAACATTTTTAGTAAAGCTAAAATTCAAAACTTCTGTTTTACACTTACGACCTGTAAATAATGTGCAAGCCAAAGAATCGTTATTGCAGGCCTCCGAGCTCTCTTCGTCCCTGAAAGAACCGTGGAACTTACATCACCACGCTACGATTATTTTGTTTTCATTTCATCTATTCTAAATAACAAAACTATTTATTAACTACACGTGGATGCCTCATTGCAAAAAAGCAGTGTTTTATATTCCAAATATTCTTTTAGGATGTTACATAATAGATATTTTACATTAAATATTTTTTTAATTAAATACCTTATAAATATTATTATTTTGATGAAAGAAGCCTTTTCAACGTTCATTAAGTTGTAACTGTTGAAAAGGTAATACGTATTTAATAATGAAGTATAATAACTTTATTAGTAATGAACATTACTAAACTTCTGCTTAAAATCAAACTCCATTACCAGGAAAATAAAAAAGACACAAAAATCATTTAATGGCACTCTTAAATCGATTGAAATTCAAATTATCACTGATTTTTATACTTATATACCTACAAGTTGTGACTAAAAATAAATGTTTTCTCAATTCCTTATCAACTCGTCAAAACGTATCATTCTGCAATAAAACTATTCCGAAACATAAATATTGTAATAATTATAATATTTTTATTATTCTATATGGTTCGGTCCTATTATGTGGTCCAGTAATTGTTGACATTCGTGATCAGGTATCCTGGGTTCGATTCCCACCCAGGATAATTATTTGTGTAAGAACAACGACCTTTATTTATTAATACCACGAAAAATTTATGTCTAGTTTATCAAGGGTGTGAATACCATAACACAAACTCTGCTTAGTTTAAAATAAAAAGGCTATGTGTTTTCCTAAGATATTTTTAATTTTAGTATTAATATTCCGTTACATCGTCGTTTCATTTCATTTTAGCAGACAACCATTCGGCTGGACTGCTGCAAGGTAATGAAGTGTCGCTAGAATCATTATTAATTATATCTATTTATTATATGTATGTAGGCATATATTTTGTCAATAAATTTCATAGTATGCATTTATCTGCTTTTCTGTAACGTTCGCAATTTTTTATCTTTAATTATAACTTTACATTGATTTATCATACAAATTAAAATCACCAACCAAAAGAAATATTCAAAGTATCAAAAGCGGATAATAAATATACATACGTATATAGAACGTTTACATAAGTTGTAACGCAAAAAAAAATAGCAACCAAAATTTTATACAGTAGGTATATTTACACGGAATTCCATTGTTATTTAGAACTGCCAAAAACGAGGCTATTGAATATGTACCTATTCGTTTTATGTAATAATTAGGTAGATATTCTTTATTAATATAACATTTATTATTTTGCCAGAGTCATTATGTTAAGAGAATATTTGACATTGTTAAAAAGAATAACATGGTAATGGCCAACGTTTTACATGTAGACACCCATTTTAAAAGAGATAATTGTCTATAAAAAGTGTAACAATACTTCCACACACGCGATTGGTAAAAAAAACGAAATGAAAAGGTTTGCAATATCAAATTGCTGCTGGCGCTGGAAATGCATTTCCAACGGACAGGTTCCACTAGCTCCCTGGGGATCAAAGCGTTGCAATCGACTCCGATATTGACAGGGCACTCTGTTCGTATAGGTAATCTCACAGGAATACGATCATTCGATCATCATCATACGATTCGTTCGATTCGATCATACGATATACATTTTGATTCTGGTCGAATAGACTCTGTATCTCTACGGCTCTAATATCTCTTTATCTTTACGTGCTGGAATTATGCACCTCGTTTTTGGTCTGAATCTGGTCATTTTTGTGTCTGAATTTCACGCGGTTCAAAGATATCTTCTTTCACTGTCTCTCTAGTGGACAAGGATTACTTATAAAAAGTCATTTATTTATAATAAACCTTTATTGACTTTGAATTAGATTTTGAAACCTTTCTTTAATGTTCTTAATGAAAAAGATTTTACGAGCCCCGTTGCACAACCAAAAAAGCGAGTATCAATATATGTATTTAGTAAACTTTTATCTGTATTAATGTAAATTGAAATACAGTTTATTTCTTTGGCGCCCGCAGCCCGCCCCAAAGCCCTTGTATATTTCTATTTAGAGCCAATAGTAATTTAGCATCAGTAAAGCTATTGCGCCCACGCGATCGTTATAAATATGATGAACTCTCGTGAACGGTCAGAAGTGCATTAAGTCGGCGTTATCATCTCGCGGGAGAACGCGCGTCTATGCGTTCGGATAGCATCGTCCACACGTATAAATGCAGATCAAAGTTTCAATACAATTTTCCTCAACCGGCAACAAAAGCGTCGATATCTCCGCCATTAAGAAAAATATAAATTTACGAAATAATGATAATTGGTTGATCGAAAACTAAATACATATTAATATGTCTTGTTACTTGAATCAGACTGTTTCTGTTTAAAATACTATTTGTTCATTGAGTGACTTTATTCAATTGTAATAAAATAATGTTTAGAGGGAATTAATTATATTGCATAACTATAGTTTAAATACAACACTTATTGTCTCAAAGTAAGCTTGAACAGCTCGGTCAAAGCTAACTGTGTAGGGAGTCAAGGGACCGCTTCGGTTCGAGGGGTGATCAGCGCGAACAGCTGCGGATGCAGGGGGTCGATACCCGCAGCCCCGCGCCCGCGACATTACACCCCACGCCGCGAGCACGAGCGACACCTCGGCCAGTCTTCCCAGCATTAAAAATTCACGCGAGCCGAATGCGGGCCACTTGCCCCGTCTCCGTTCAAGTTCACACTTCTGACACCGAAACAGAAATAAACGGACCGCTTTGAAATGTGACGCAGCGGAGGTAGTTCACAAACTGCTATTAATAGCGGGACGGTCTGAAAATGTTTCGTGGTGTAATTGTCGTGTCGGCTGCATGCATTCTGAACACTTTCCCACAGCGACATATAATGCTTTATTTAAACATTAATTTATAATAATTTGCCAAGAAAAATACACGTCACGCGTTAAAAAAGCTATAGGAGTAAGTTTTATACCATCAGCTGGTTAAATATATTTACATAAAATATTAACTAAATAATATGACAACCGGGTTTTTTCTGAGAAAGTTATGCAAATCAATCTCATTTTTAACGAAGTAAATTGTTCTATGTACCTAATAAAGCACTACATTTGTGATAATTATGTAACATTTGTCAATTAAGTCTTGAATTTAATTAAATGAGTTGAAAGACATTCGATAAGATTTTCGATCGCACTAAATAATAGTCGTTACTATTTTTCCTCACTTTTCTTACGCTTAACAACATTCAAATACATCCTATTCTCTTGTTTCGTTCAGCTACTAACGTTAACTACTAGTAACTTAACACTCTACTAACGTTACTTACTACGTTTACATTACATTACAAAATCTGCATAAAACACAAAATGTTAATCAATTGTTTGAATTTTGTACTTCCAGTCGTTGTTGAAGTACATCATTCGCACGACAGGACGGTGTAAGTTGAAATTAATATAAAATTATGCATGTCCCGTAGAGCCACCGTTTCATGAACCACAGCAGAGCGTGGAAACTGTGAAGTATAATAGACGTGAGGCTTTTTGACTTGAGCTTTACCTCTTATTGGTAGATCAAAACCCATACAGGAGATTAATGAGCGCACAAAGCGGAACTCTTTCAAGTATCTAATTTATCGAAAGTGAAAAAAATTTAATATGTACATATATTCGTTCCTGTCGTTCTTAGTACGTTTTAAAATAAGTTCTTTCTAGACGTATACTAACGTAAGAAATTTTTCGACGAGTACCCGAAACATCATTGGTGCAAAGAGTCCACGCGGCTGGGTTAATGAGGCTATGGCTTATATGTGATGTCCCCTGGAATTACATCGCGCGCTGAAATCTTCTTGGATCTACGATAATCCATATAAACACTGTTTTTGAGGATTCCACAATCCATAATGTCTTCGTGACAATTACAAAATTTCATGTCAACATTTTTTACGGAACAGGAGCGCACGTGCATCGTCCATGTCTTACGCCCATCATTTGAACAGCATACATCTTATTTATTCAGTCATCTATGTTGTCTTTATATTTCATTCACATCACAATAAGTACATACGTACTTAAGTGGAAAAAAATATTAGCAATTAAATACAATGACGCAAGCCGAATGGAGATGCCCGTGCCTACTGACGTCGTTCTTTGAAGCAAAATAATGCGATGCCAATTTTTATGATGTTATCCACTAAATTTATTGATTTGTAAGCACCTGTGTGTTGTGTAAGTCTGTGTTCCATAATGTGTCCTTATTTTGTTTTCCAATTGGCAACAAGTCCACGTTTCTGTGAATATCAGATAATTCCGCTCGAATTGTAATTGTGGATTTAGTATCTGTGTGTGTATCGTTTGTATGTATGATTAATAAGCATGTGGCTCCCAACCAATGTCGCACTAACGTTATATGTTAGTTTATGTTTCACAATTTCAGCATTTGAAAGCTTGCGTGAGTCCGCCCGAATTCTAGATATTTCCACATGGCACACGACAGGACGATCTCGAAATTATCTTAGATTTGAATTGATCTAATGATCCGGTGATCATTATACAGGAAAATGTTGGCACTGATCTGACGATATCTATCGATCGAATTGGCATTACGAATGGAAACAATCATGAATTGAATGAATGAAATGAAATGAACAATTCGGCCGGACTCGATTACAATCGATTTGAATCGAGCAAAGCGCAAATAAATACAATCGGCATATTGTCTGTGAGGATACGGGATGGAATTAATTCCGGGTCGCTGTCACATCTCTCTGAGCGCTACTGCCTGATGATGCTGTGAAAATGCTCACAATTTGTACTGAAGATTTTGAGCAAGTTCTTATAGCAAGTGTTTAGCATTGGTGTCGGTTAGTCGAGCATGGCTTGTGTCCCCGCTGCCGATCCTTGCATAGCAGACATATTAATATTAAATATCTCCCATTTTATTACCGCAAAGCAAACTTGTACGGTTTTTGGGAAGCATATGATTGTTACTTTATGTTGTGTTTGTTATGTAGTTCGTAACTTTTTCAACAGCTCACGATTCTGGCTGGAACGGTACATTTATATTGTTTCAAATTTTGACGTGATATATATTCGTTCATATCTTTATTTCATACCAACATAATATATGTATGTGTTCAATACGATTGACTTTTATATACCCCGCCGTTGACTGTATCAGCAACGCGGATCATGGTACGTAACGACTTCACACGAATCATGAGCTAAAGTCGAGAGCTGATGCCACTGGTTATTATTTGGGTACATGGGAAGCTTAGACACAATAGTATTTAAATGTGATATGGCTTTGAATGTTGTGACAGTTCATAGAATGAATGGGTGGACGGCCATTGTTCTATTAGAAGGTTAATTGTTTGTAACTTACGCATTTCAGATAAGGCGAGCGTGGTGGAGTCGTGCGGTGCGCACGCCGTGTGGCGCGGCCGACTGCCTGCGCGCTCGCCGCCACTGTGCCACGTGTGAATGACCACGCGAAACGACTGCTTACCCACTAGCCTCATGGTCTCCCCATTCACGAACTTATAAAGTGCTTAGTTTAATCACCGTTGATCACACATGATGTATGTATTTAATCACATTTAAGTACCGTGAATCGACCCCTTCATGTAGTATGTCTATTGTAGTAGGTACAACTCAATGATACAAAATTGAACGTTCGCTTGCTGCGAGCGCGACTCAATCGGCTCGCGAAATAAAAATATTGTTTAAATAGTTTCGGAACGCTTTTCGACAGCTTGAACACTTTCTATATTTCGATACACTTACCTATACATAAAAATAAGAATAATTTTACCATAACAGAAAGAATAGTTTTAACAATAGGCCTACCTATTCACATCGTATTTCGCAATATCTGAGTCCTATTGGAGTCGCTCTCGAAGCAACGCATTGATATGTAGAGGAATTTGAAGGCCCGGATGATTTGCGCCGCAATGCGAGTCTACGTGCTCGGCTTCATTAAGGGCCAATCGCGCACCACCGTACCGCATCGGTCGCTTCCACTGACAAGGATGTAGCACAAGGATATGACCCCTATACGGTATAGGAAACCGGCCGCGCTGGTTGATAAGGCGAGTGAGGCCGTCGGGATGATGGATATTGAACGTAATTACCATCAGATTGTTTTTCGAACGCTTGCGGCTCAAAGAGGAAGGATTTAGGAGGAGGCCAGCACCTCTCGTCGCCAGCATTAGTTATAAGTTATTTGTGTTATATGTTGTGAACATTATTATGTGTGTAAGCATGCAACGTGGCGCCATTGTCGCACTCCTTCTTCAAGTTACTGTGTGTTTTGTAACAGCCTCGGATACTGTTCCACGCGCATCATCCTAATGTAGTTCACTGTTTACACATAGCGTTTAGATTTCGGGACGTGTACTTGTTTGTAATTGGTTTTAGAATAATTTATTTCATCCAGTAGGACGGTCGGTGGTGATATCAGCGACGAATATTAAGTCTCGAACAGTGCATGTCACGCATAATATACTCGCATATAGGACTCGTGCGTCGCTGATTCGTATGTTAGTAGTCTTTAAATACGTACATATCCGATGACGAGCGTTATCATGGTCAATGTTACGATTATAGTCGAGGGTCAGTGCCGGAACGATAGGAGATCTCGAGCTTACGCCAGGTTTGGGTAACTCGTGTCTCTCGAAGGATGTTAAAGATCGGGCGGTGTTTTTTGAAGAAGTAGGCAAGTAATTATGTGAGCGATAACATACTTCATCGCTGTCGTGAGCTTCTAAAACGTTTCTTATGATATTAGTTAATTAATGAATCTTAAAGCATATCAAGACGATTGCTCATATAATTAGTGTTTACATATAGTTGTAATTGTAATTTGGGTGTAACTAAAAATTATTCCGACAGCGTATATTTCGTTTAGAACTTTATCGATACGAAATTTTCTATTTCATCAAAAGGACAGATGTTTGAGTTAAATGTTACTTTGTAAAAAAACTGAATTCAGGTTGTCAATTGATTTTAATAAAATCCCGCTATAATACAAGTATCAGCTTGCATAACTACGGGCCCGGTCGGCGTTTCTGTGTGGCATCCCATGAGCTTTACCTTTTGATTATATCTATCTAGGTGTAAAACATTTCCAATAATTTCCATCATATCATTAATACACATTTCATATCATTAAACATTTAGGCGAAAAGACATATTTATGCCCTATACTTAAAGTAGAGTAGTGTAGAGATATATTTGAAGCGTAGGCTAAGTCCTGTTTTATCGTTCCCTTATATTTTATCGCCAACATTATGTAGGTACTCGTATACCAAGGCTAAACCAGAATGAATAGACGCAACTTTCTGTATTCGTTAGGATAATACAAAAATGTATAGGGGCTGTCGTAAATGTTACATTTTAAATCTAGATGTGTTGTAGGGATTATAAAGGATTAATGGAGTGTGCGCGCAAGGTGGTGCGCGGGCGCGCGGGAACCGGGAAATATCGGAACGGCAAGGCTTTTGGAACGAAGCGGACACGAATTCAATATCGATACGCGCTCGCATGCCGCCGCGCACACGTTTTTGCCAAATATATCTGTTATTATTATAGTAAGGAACAAATTCGAGTATCTAATCGTTATTAATGTGGATTTCTGTGTCTATATGTTAGGTGATAAGTGATCGGTGTTATAGTGCATCTAATAGTCCCGTTCTTATAGTTCAGAGGTGCGACGTCGCTTCCGCCTCGAGCTTCACTTTACCGCCGCTTGGTCACGACGCCATTATAAATAAACCGCGACACGTTATGGCAGATCGCACATGAGCACTGCGTCGACCGTATGAAGGTTTCGTCTATTTGTAATGGCGCGACATTCTCCTCAGCATAACTTCGCGTTTCTATCACTTTGTAGTCGATGTATTGCATCAGAATTGTTGTAGATGTACGTTTGTGTCGAACCGTGTATTCAATATGATAATCAATGTTTAGTTATAAGTTTCGACTGGTTGTCACGAAAAAGGACGGCGCCGCTCCGCGGTGCCCGCGGCCTCCGAACCTCCTTGCTCGTGGGAACCAGATATCAGCGTGTTGATTTGTGGTGACATTCTATGTATGGATTGTGGTGCAAAAAATGCAAAATGAAAGCAAAGATTGATTGCAATTAACAGGACACATATAGAAAAATACAAATATTCAACTACAAAACATCGATCAGCCGACAATCAATAATTTTAAGAGTGGGTACCCGGAGATCAATAAAATTTATACCCTTTAGAGGTTTTGATAACTATTTTCACTTTACAAAAAACCTTTTGTGTTTATAATTATTTAAAGATCACGTTTCATTGAACAACATCCTGTATAACTCTCATGAATAATATACTCTGAAATATCAATTCCTTAATAGACGAGTTGTTTCTTATTTTGAGCCATCGATAATTCATGAAGCATTATTTTTGCACCACAGAGGGAAGGTAATAAAATGTTTGGGGTAACCGAGGCTGTTGCATATAACTTTATGTGTCCATGTTATGAAATATTTGTATGTTTAAATGTAGTAAGCATACATATTGTGTGTATCTCCTCATAACATACAGCACTCGGGTCTATGTGACGGATCTAGCTAATTTCCTATGACCGTTGTAGTCGTTCGCAAACATGTAGGATTTAATATTTCAATCAATAGTTTTCAACGAGTTTGTTTTAATATGAATCACCAATTTGTTGCAACGTATCACGTTTAGTTGCATTGAAACAGTTTGCGGCGGTTGTTTCTTTTAGTAAATCGGAGTATGTGGCACCAAGGCATGCTGCCGTACAGGAGCACAAACACTCGTATGTAAAATACTCATGTTGGCCAAAATTGTAGGTACGCCGTGTTTACTGAGGCGTATTATGATTTTCGCACAGTATTATTAGTTCATATATCATAAATGTACTTCATGGTATATGTACAATTATAAGATAAGTCACGGGCCCAGTGCGAAATACGCGGAATATATATTTACATATGTATATATGTATTGCTCTATCTCACTTTATGCCTTGAACAGATTTAAGTTTAATGTTCGTCACTAACACTGTCCCGAAATCATTCATAGTGGGCTTGATTTATACGGTTACAAAAACGATAATCATAAGTTTAATGAAATAATCAGAAAACATTTAAAATTTTTGATAGACCACATCTGCGGATATCCATACTATTAATGAACAATTTTAATTTGTTATTACTATTGTTTGGGTGAATGGTACAAATCTGCATGGAAAGACGTACAAAACTCTTGCATTTTGCACGACGTACGAAAAGGTATTGTGTAGAGTGGAGCGCTCAGTGAGATGGATACAATCGCTCTCCTGGCTGCAAAGTGAGACAGAGCGACGAACACTTGTAGATGAATATTTATGATTCGCATTAATAAATCATTATTAGTTACTTTTGTTTACATGTACTTTTATCGTATTACATTAATATCGTAGTTACACATATAGGTTTCGCTGACGAAATCACCTTGGTTCTACCTTCTTGAGTAATATCTACATTAGGGCAACGATATAATTTGTCACGAAGTCTGATGAGGTCCGATTAGGTCAGGCTGTATATAATACAGTCTATAGAAGACAGCTGTATTGGAACCTAATTTGTAAAATTGGTTTATTTTAAGATTTATAATTAAACCACATCGTCATATCTTGTGGGGTGCGAACGTCCGGTTCGTTTCTAAATTTAACCACATTGATTTGTAATTTAGATAAGACGAAGAGTAATGCCATGCGCTTGAATTCTGAAATGGTTATGGGACCCATCTGTATACAACTCTTCGCCTACTGTAACCTACTAGGCTTTGGCGCGTCGTAACACTTTAATCTTTACTCATTACCGTGCAAAACATACTTCAATATTACGCATACGTACCTACATCCTATTCGAGTGTCTATATGTGAAGACAGGATAACTTTATTGTAAGACTCTAAGTCCTTAATATCTCGTGTATAATTTTCCATGTTCACTTACCCCCTCTCCGTCCAGGTTCAAGAGTGTTCATATTGTGTTGAATATTATTCAAAACAAATACTCTAGCGTCAATTTACATGCATCTTTAAAAATAATGTCCATTGTTACGTCTGGAAATACATAACTATTATAATATTAATAAAATTTGTTAATATAAACTTGCAAAAAAATTGAAAACAAAAACATTTTCATATATATGTATATTTAATCAGCTATTATTGGCTTTTTAGCGTAATCCAATATTAAGATAGTATACAAAAATTTATATTAGATATTGTTTTATTATTAAAATTAACATTTAACGAGATAATGCCGCAACTTTGCTAACACGAGCTTATAATTCTTTAAAATGTAACGCCATCAATCACTTAGATAAGTGAAGGAAGGTGGCGATCCTCTACTTGTAATAGCATCACATTATTACAAGTACATACAACTTAAGAACTAAGCATTAAGGCTTTATATCTAGTATATAAACAAGAGAGATGAAATATTTTGAAGTAATCTGAATTTTCGCGATAATTGATTGTAATATCCATCCAGTATTATTAGATACATAGGTGTAATTGTGAAAAACCTTTTTGAAGCTACTATAGTATAGAAATGTAACATAGGTTCACATATTGGCTACATGTTTCATTTAGAAAGAAACTCTTCAATATTTTCGTAACTAGGGTCCCATGCTTCATCACTTTTAAATTATGTCACCCTGCATGTGTCTTTTCAATTAAGTACAGCTAAGGCATGTCTGTAGGACATTTTCAGAAGACAATGCGTATTTAGTAATACTTTACGGCACATGCGCTATGCCAGACAACAATGTTTTAATCGCCCTCCTTGTGGTACTGGCATACTATCATACGACAATCATTGTGTATGATAGAAAAATAAATAAGGGACAACAAAAAATTAAAATTGATGGATTTCAGAATTCATGCAAACTGCATCTCTTCACGAAAACTATTACATACATATGACGTAACATTCCCTTAAGAGTGCAATTATGTTATTGTAATCTATTTTATTCTTAACGTTTATACGTTTTAACGTTGAAACGTAATGTAATATTTAAATCAATGCACATAAATTCGTGTTGTTCGTGCTGAGGTCGGGATCGTATTCGGTCGAAGGGGAGAGGGACACAAGAGAAAGGTTAACTTATACCTACATAGCCATTAAAATCCAAATATGTATCCCGCAAACTTTTATGGAGAACCCAATAAAATTTGTTAAAACTAGATGGCACTAACAATTCTAACAAATAATTCCAAATGAATTGCAGAAACTGTGAGATTCGGCAGTCAATCAGATGAAAAAAATGATTACATTGAAACAATTGGTAAACGACTGAATACCGCTCCGGCGCTGGCATCCATTCGTGAATCCCGTTGGGAACACTATGGAATAGGTCATAATATGACTCGGTGGTCAGACTTCTTTTTATTTACCTAATGCGTCCAAATAAATAGAGGCCCTGCGTTTAATGCGTTAAGATATAATACGATCGCTTTGTACGGCCAAATTTCTCGTGTTACTTTTATTTAAACTTAATGTCCTTTTGAATTTATATTTGTATACTATATCAAATCGCAATATAAAATGCAACATCCATCATTTCTGTACTGAAAGTAACATAAGTAACATATTGATGGGATGAGAAATATTTAATCAAAAGACGAAAGTATCACAGTCGAACAGCACCCAGTTGTTTGAAACGCTTTATGATCAAGTCATAGTAAAAGAAAAATACCTGTTTGTCCAGAACAGGTGTTGGTTGTTTTATTTGTCCAAAACACTAGAGTGATGACTCTGCAAATATTTCTGTATTCCATGGCATTAAGTTTAAATTTCAGTCAACGCATCGTAATTGTAATCTTATTGATAACTAAGCTAGACCGTTTGGATTTTTGACAATGAACTGAAATGATTTTTCGTTTCGTTTCCTTATTTTAGTTTATCGCTTATCGAAATTAATTATTGCAAACAACAATCTGAAATAAGTAGTACCTACTTACTTTGATTAGAAACAACTCTGATATTAATGCATTCATTCTTAATTATTTTGTTTCCATTCTTCATTATTTTGTGCTCGATAAAATCTCGATTGTGACGTTCATGATATATTTTTTAAAGATTTTTTACATATAAAATTAATTACTTATATCTTTTGATTCTAATATTCCCAGTGCCATACGTCAATATGTCGTATCGCGCTGAAGGCTACATAATTCAGCTATGGTTTTCACGTTTCAAAAACGTCATTTTGACCAATGCTGCATAATGAGTCAGCAGCGGCATTACGGTGCCATAGTACAGGTTATGAATCAATATTCATGTTTATATGTATTACATTTTATATATAAAATGAATCAGACGCATTCGGTTTTCAGCCCTCACAAATCCAAACGCTAGCTTCTCCCTACGATACGAGTTTAGGAGCTTTTTTGAATGTTTACACTTTCATTTCGCAGTGCAATGCTGTTTCGTTGATTTCATCTTCTTTATCATTTATTGTCTAAAATTGTATAAACTATTCAATAAAGTAAAATTGATGTTCATTTGACTTTTATTTATCACGTTACCTACCGACCTCCTATAATTTGTAGACGTTATACCTACTGTTTACTTTTTTTTATTAGTTTTTATACCAGTATCTTTAATATGGAATGAAATATATGTGAACTCATATTGCATTGGAATTTACACATACGAGTATCACTGCAACTATTCTGTCTTATACTTTGAGTTCATAATAAACATTCAGTCACAGTTTCAGCCTGTCAACTGATCTATATTTTTATAATCCAATAAGGTTCGAGTATATTATTCTAATTTAGTTTTTTGGACCGGTTGTAAAAAGCAAACACTGAATCATCTCTATTAATGAAAACCGCACACACATCGGCTAAGACGTTTAAGATTAGCGTGCGCAGACAAGAATGTTTTAAATCCTTGTTTTTGAAAAAATGCACATAACTTCACGCCTGTAATCCCAGAAAAGGGGAAAAATAACCAAGTTTCGTCAAATAACTGCGCTAGGTACATAGAATCTCGTGTAAATATATTAGCAAGTACGTGAATATCTGCTATTTCTGACCTAATTTTTATTGCTAATGATGTACAATATCGATTACGTTTTATCGATATTTCTAATTCACGAGTAGTTTGACATGTTGCATATTATACAAGTTATTATTCCAGTTACTTTTTATTTTAGTCAAGATAATTTTTTCTACTATTAATCTTCGTATTAAATTAATAAATTACTAAAGAAAATTAAATAATCGTAATTTAGTAAATAATTTATTTGTGCTTTGTAACGTAATACTCATTCATAATGTGTGATTCGTCAGCATTATTAAACCAAACATATTTGTTAATAAAATTAATAAATGAAACTTATTTTTAATATAAAGAAAAGTTACAGAATATATCTAAGGTCAGTTTACGACATTTTTATAATAAAGTAGTCATCTTGTAGGTTTTCAATCCCCTTACACTTATAAAGAGTTAGATATAAAAACTCAGTAAACTGCATCGACTTATTATAGTCGACATATGACGTCAACAACTACTATTTGTTTCACAAATAAAATATACAACCCTGTACT
>DWTO01001275.1:0-16760 GCA_018244755.1 Jemadia pseudognetus
GGCTACTTTTTTGCGCATGATGGCATGAAAACCATCAGTACGCGCTTCCGCGAACATTCCCGAGGCGCTACAGCTCCAAGACAGTCCCAACAGCATTCTGAAGGCGTTATTATATTGAACTCGCAGGACACTGCAGGCTCGACGCGTATATGTCACCCACAGGCCGCTCGAGTAAAACGACTGACAGAACGCCTTAAATAGAGTAACTTTGACGTCTGTAGTACATCGAGCAAACCTGCGTGCAATCATATTGCTTCTTACCGCCAATGCCCTACGCTCCCTTTCTATGTCTTCGTCATCCCTCTGATCGCTAGTAATCACGTGTCCCAGGTATTTAAAGCTCTCCACCATCCTCAAGGGTTTACCATTGAGACATATGGGCGGCACACTGCGCAGTTGTTGTTTCTTGACTCGAAATACAAGTATTTCACTTTTGGTCGTGTTATACTTTAAACCGTGCGCCACTGCATATGTCTCGCAAGTGGCTATAAGCTTCCTCAGCCCGCCCACTGATGGACTCAGCAGCACCATGTCGTCTGCATAGCTAATGTTATTAACACAAATATCATCAATATGACATCCGACATGCATGCTGCCCAGTCCCTCAATGAGCTGATTGACATATATATTAAATAAAAGAGGAGAGCTCAGTCCCCCTTGTCTCACACCACAGTCCTGTCCATATTGCTCTGACAGAGTACCCGCCCATCTGACCTGATTTTTCTGGTGAGAGTACCAATATCTGAAGAGCAAAATACAACTCTCCGGTACACCCGCACTCCTCAACTTGCCCCAAAGTACCCTGTAAGAAACCATGTCGAAGGCTTTCGACAGGTCGAGGAAGCACGCGTACACCGGTGTCCTCCTTGTCGTATAATACTTCACAGTATGTTTCAAGCACAGGATAGCACTCTCCGTTGAGAGCCCAGGTCTAAATCCAAACTGTGCGTCATTAATGTGTACGTTTTCCGATAGAGCCTTGTTCAACAAACTATCGAGTACTTTAGCCGCGATTGTAGCAAGAGATATGGGCCTGTAGTTATTCATGTCGGAGCTGTCGCCCGTTTTATTTTTAATAATAGGCACTACGATAGTCCGCATGAGTGCATCAGGTAAGTACGAATGACTAAAACAAAGATTAAAACACAAAGCGAGTACCCGCGGTAGATGAACTCCAGCATATTTATAGTGTTCAACACTGAGACCATCATGACCAGGAGATTTACCCCGTTTCATACCTCTAATGACACTTTCCACGCTCTCCTCCGAGATGACTGGAGGAGGTTCCGTCATGATGGGCTCATTGTTGCACACCTTACCAGGATCAGGACCCAGGGGCGATCGCACTATGAAATGCTGTTTAAAAGCATCAGCAATGCGTCGATGCTCGGTGTGACCTCCCACGCAGATCGGTAGGCTCGGTCTAACATTGCTTTTACTGGTATTTTTCCAGAAACTTTTAAAATCCTTATTTGAGTGGTTAGATGCAAGGATATTCATCTTAAGCTGTTCTTGCCTATCTTGACACCACTTTAATTTAGCCTTAAAGTGCTTCCTCGCTTCCACCATCTCATCATAGGCTCTTCCCGTGCCCGGTTTCCCAGCTAAGACCCACATTCTGAACTTAAGCCTAGCCTCCCTGTGCGGGCCCGCAACAAACTTGTTCCAGCCAGTAACATAACCTCCCCTCCTTCGGGCTGTCTCCCTATATGTTTTGATAGCTGCATTTGAAAGAACCTCCACAATATCCCTATACAAATTATCTATAAGTAATAGATGCTCCTTATTATCGCAAGTCCTACCACGGCATTCAATAAGTGCCTGTGGACACTCTATCGCACTCAACCCCAAGCAGCAGAGGTCGTGATACTGGCCGGCTTGTGTTAAGTCCCGTCCCCCCCAGAGAACCTTATTTATTGTATTGAATTGTTAAGTATTGAATCCTAAATGTATTGTATTGAATTGTTAAGTATTGAATCCTAAATGTTCAATTTCGCCATTGATTGTTTTGATATGATTAGTACCGATAAAGCTGGATACAAAATTAAAATTATTTAGTTATGCGATTACAATTTAGGCGTTTATTGCGTTCCGAAAATACCAACAACATTATTCTACATTAATATTATGTTCATTTACATAAACATATTTGTGTTATAAGCATGAATGATTATTATGATTCTATGTCTAATATTATTCATTTGAGTTTGTATATACCAGTACAAATTAGAACTTATATGGTTCTTGACTATCTGGTCGCTATCTATAGCTATCCGTCTAGTTTGGAGTCCTCTGCCTAGTATAATTTCCTAAAAATTCTTTAGAGCATTATACTCATTTTTATTTAACAGAGCAGCGAGCAGATAACAGTCACGAGTGGCCATTGAGGCCGTGACATCTGCAACCGACCGCGAATGGGATTGTAGTCGCAAACCGAAATTACAGTTATACTGACTTAGACCGTTAACTGCGGTTCTAAACAGCTTGTTGTGGCTGCGTAGTACATTGGTATATGGGTAAATAATTAAACGTCCATTGATTGTAAATAGTTTTAAACGTACCATCACGCCTGTGATCCCCGAAGAGGTAGGCAGAGGAATGTCGATCAGTCGCATGTTTCACCAGTTACGTTTACGTCTCACTATGGAATAGGTGGTGAGCCTATTGCCATAAACCGGGCACATATCCAGTCTCCGAGCCACTACTAGAAAATCTAAATTAGAAAATTTTTGTAGTGCTCAACTCGGAAATTGAACCCAGGACCTCCCGATCGGCAGTCGCACTTGCAATCAACACGACCAACGAGGCAGTCTATAATAATAAGTAAAATTTTACAACAAATAATAAAATAATCGATTAGCAGACGGCTGCGCCCGACGTTGCTTAACAGGTATCAAGACTGTGAACAAACTTAACGGTTTAATACGATGGTACAGGCAGTTATTTTCCATCGTTGCATATTGTTATGCAAGAATTACCGAAGTTTTTTATAAAGTAGGTAAATATTCCAAAGGGCGTAATAAATGTTTAATTTATTTAAACATACATAAATATATCAACATTATTTTCAAGTTCTATGTCGAAACAACCTCACGATTTCTTTATATTACAAGTAATTTTTTTATCTATCATTACATTTTATACATAAAAAAATTAACATTTGTCTAATTATACTATGTATGTGCTTACATTTTTAAACACAATCTGTGGTACATTAAATTTTTTTTATCAATTTTTTGGTTCACATTGTTAGGAAAGCCTCTTGTTTAGTTTTTAAACTACATTATTCTACGTATGAAACAACTAGGAAATAATTATATTGACTTTAACTGACGATGCCAAGGAAAAGACATTAAGTTTACGAATTTATGCAAATTCCCCACACAAGGTTTCTCACAATGGAATTCGCCAAGCAAATACCGTTCTTTCATCGAACCACTCGTTGAAGAAAGAAGTTTCTTTCTCCCAAGTCGGCTCCCCGCAAATGTACGAAATCTAGAACAGACTTCGCTCCGAAATAAGATCAGTGCACTTTAACATTAGGTTGTTAGAAGACATTCAAATAATTCTTTGAAACTCTTCACTTTATAGTCATTGCCCAAGCGGCTCCTTGGTTGCTAATGTCCGTACGTGATGATGACCACTGCTCGTCTGATGGCTTTTTTTACCAACCTATGCGGTAAAGAACAACTCATAACAGTGTCATCTATTTCATTTGTATTAACTAGCTTTATTAATATACTTGTGAATCCCATTCACGTTCTTACTAGACTATATTTTTCATATTATGTATTATTTTGTTACACTGCTGTGTATCCTATAACCAGAATTATCACAAAAATGCATTGTTGATTTCTGTATGCTGTTTGGCGAGACGAGAGGTCCAAGATACCAAGAGGTTCTTATAGTGCGACAAAGTTGGGTGCATTACCAATTTTTATATTCATGTCTGTTAAGCAAAATGTTTTATACTAGTTTTGTTATACGTACCAAATATTACATTATTATATTTTATATTAAATTATTATATATATTAAATTCGTCAGCAAATACATGAAATATTTACAAAGGCATGATGAACGCACCTGATAATCACTGTACTTCAACAACGAACGACAATAGCGATGCTCAATCAGCCAGCGTCAATAGTATTTGAAAACAATCGAGTTGCATTAATAGTGTTTGTTTTCATGTTTAACGAACTTGAAAAACGAATAGCTTCAAAAACGGCCACCGTTTTAATTTAAATGAATATGTAGGTATTTATCAAGGTGAGCAAACTTAATACTACATAATATATGCATCATCATTATTGATAGAATGTATATTCGTATATCATACATTTATTAATAACGCAAGGAGTATCAGTCACTAACCAAAAAATTAATATTAAACGAGATGGCAATTGTCACTTGTATTAAGAATCAAACGAGGGAAGAAAGCACTGAAATATTACAATAAATGAGAGCTCTACACTTTAGTGCTTGTCATGTGTTCATTAAAGAGTAGAGTGCGTCAAGGCTCTGTAATGGGCCCGCTACTTCTCCCTTGTTATCTCGTACGATGTCTCCTTTGTTGAGACTGTACTAGTTACTCCATACGTCTGTCCCGCTAACCGCGTACCACCTGAAACGATCGTTAGGCCAACGTGCACCGTATTGTTTGCACTATTAATGTATCTGAACAGTTTTAAGCAGAGTTTGCAAGCAGAGTGGGGACTTTGGTACTTCCAGTACAGATTGTATCTTGTAATGTGGTTTGTTGTTTGTTATTCAGGTATGTTTGTGTACGATCTCGCAGTAAAACACAGTTGGTTCTTAATAACCTCGTTAGTAGGGCTTAGTTTGATATTTGAACGCGTTTGTTTGGCACTGTACACAACGCAATACTTAGGTGTTTCGAGCTAACTTTGGAAATACTTAGTAAGTTCCAAAATGGGAAGTTACAGTTGTTTTAATGTTTTGTAAAGGACTGTAATGTTTAGTGGTAACGTGACTGCAACAAAAGGGATTATTACATTACAATTAATGAGGTGGTGTTATTTAAGTTATGGAAGCATGTGTAAGCACGGCTTTATGGGTAATGAATGACGAGGTATTCGTATTCGTATATTCGCGGTCCAGAGTATGTTAAATGGCGCAGTTTGCCGTTTGACGTGGTCTTCCGTAGTTCTTACTGTGGTTACTTTGGTTATTATAGTTACTTTATTTATGTGATTTTAATACTTTATCGTAGGACTTTTTACGTGTCTTAAAAACTTTCGAACATTATTATAACCATTATTCTACAGAAGTGTACTGTAGTAGTAGTTCCACGTACAGAAAACTCTTCGCCTAACACTAAAACTAACCTATATTAATAAATATAACTTTGTACATCGTGAAATCCCTGTATTTGTTTAGAAACATCATTATAATATGCCACTCATGGTTTCGGGAGCGTTAATTGTGCGCTCACATATTTGCTGATTATCAAACACAAATCTCAAATATTAACACGCGACGACAGAATAAATAATAACAAGCGCGAAATATCCAATAAATCAGCAGCCGCGCGCGAATCCATCAGCGCTTCACACACGCCGTCCCTTTCCGTTTCATTGACCGCTGCAAAAGCATTATTTCCATCGAGATATTTCGACCGCAACGCAAAATAAATATTTCGTGCGTGACTGAAAACGCTGGTGTCAATAATTTATTATTTTCGTCTCCTTTTAAAGCGCCACCATCATCATTCCATTGAACGCTTGAAGTTGAAGCTCTTGATTCGCCAGTCTAAAAGGAGCCGTAGAAAAACGGCGCTGTTGGAGGGTGGTATCTAATTTTAATCGGTTCGCACAAATAGTCTATATTTTTATCTATTTAGGTTCCAAAACAAAAATCTTTTACGAGGACGGTGGTATTTTTAGACTAACATACGAAACAATTTTCTTTGTCTTCATATAAACGCTAGTAGTGGATGAAGTTATTATAGTGGAATAAATTCTGATATTGAAGCTGAATGTTAAGTGATTATAATGCATATTATGATATTTAATGACTTTCTAAGCAAAAATAAAATCAAATATGGGCTAAAACAAAGTAAACTTTACACATTTAAAGTCAATAAATGTAACATGAATTTGACAAACGCAGTCATGACATGGGTAATAAAAACAAAATTGTAGGTCGCGTAGGGAAATATCACATCCATACATCATGTGTGTTCATTGTGAGCGGGGAGCGGACGCTGCAATATTCACTGGAGTTGTTTTAATCGAGTTACATGTCGCATAATTACCTCTAGTTAATACTTTTCGTGAATAAAATCAATCCAATAAAATATTTTATATCTACCCTGTATATTTTAATAAATATGTAACTTTTGTCTGATTTGGTTTAAACAGGCGTAGAACATATTAGTAAACGTAATATGTAAATTAATTAGATTAATGCATAATATATTTTAAATTTCGTGCTCGTTCGATCTATCCGTTGAAAGTATAAAACGTGAAAATGTTTCAAGCCACAACACGTTCTGGTCGCGGTCCCTATGAGGATTTAAATAATATTGTTTGCATTCGCATGTATGCTTTGTTCATACAAAGAATATATAGTTTTATACAATATGCACCGCCGACATCATTGTCGGACGTTGCATATTGTGTAAAACTATACGTATACCATCATGCAACGTAATCTGCCAATAAAGCGAAGTATAATTTGCTTAATTTATCAACAATGTATTTCCGCAAAGTGACGGCTCATACAATTAATTGTCAGACAAACATGCTATACGATAATGAATTTATCCGTAGGTACTCCGGGACAAAATGAGTTCCTACATTGAACCTTTTTCGATGAGCGATCGGTACACTGGAATTTTACCACATATCAATTGTATTTTATATTCACCTAATTAGATATACATCTTTCAGAACAGACATCGCTACCTAATGTACCTACTAAGCTACAGAAGTCATATAAGTTATGGTAGTTTGTAGTCGACAAATATTTAAAATGTAACATAAATATGCTTTGAATGTAACAAGACTGAACGCCAGATGGCATCCGTAGCAGCATAGTTCTCTGGCGTACATATAAAAAGAGGGCGATGAATGTCCAAAAATCACGACAGGTCTGTAAGGATCGAGATATTTGGCACTCGGGGCTGTAGTGCCCCGTAAGAGGCCTGGCGTGATGATATCAAAAAAAGAGTATATAAAAACTGGAGTAAACCAATGGGGTTTGAAGCAAATAAGAAAACCAGAGGACGTTTAATACCTGAGCACATCTGACAGGCCGATCACTGTACATATCAACACTCGAAGAACGCTAGTTCTTCATACATCCATCTCCTTCGTTCATCAGTAGTTGATATTCATGTTTATTTTAGACTTCTTGCATTTAAATAGGTTCGTTAATGCACAAGGAGGCGGTGTATAACGTAAATGTATTAGTACTTAATTGCCGCGTTACATTGTAGTCGGGACATTTCAATGTAAGTAAGCTTTTCCATGACATTATCTGGACGACGGTCAAAAACCCCCAAAGGAAATAGTGGCCTGAAAAAAGTTGACCACATCGCTTGTCGAACCGTTTTTTATCCGAGTGTGTAACAATGCTTAATACTAAAATAGCTAGGGTTGGCTATGCGGTACTATTATCTGGGCTTTTTGTCCCTTTTTGTCCCTCGCTGATACCAACTCCGTAATTGTACTAAGCCCTTTTTGCTCGGCTCCACGCGGATTGGTTAAAATTTCATTATTCGCATCATTAGCTTATATCTACACGTTCGATGAGCCGATTCATTCACTTGGTGAAAAATTCCCGTTATAAATATCGTGTTTCTCTCAACAAAATAAAATTTTACTACAATATTTTACTAAACTGCCTCGTTGGTGGTATTGATTGCAAGCACGGCTACCGACCGAGAGGTCCTTGGTTCAAATCTCGGGTCGGGTACTATTAGATTTTTTAATTTAGATATTCTAGTAGTGGGCTCGGAGTCTGGAAATGTACCCGGTGTATGGATTGCCATATATGATGAGCTTATTGAAGCTCGGAACCTATTCCATAGTAGGACGTAAACGTAACTGGTGAAATCTGGAGGTATTCTACATTCCTCTGTCTACCTGTTCGGGGGTCACAGGCGTGATGTTACGTGTTTCGTATATTTTACTAAATTACCTTTTGTCGCATATTTTCAACTGTACATTATACCAAATAAAACATTTTGTATTTACGAACTATTAATATCCGTCTGTCTGTCCGAGTCTGTCCGAGATGCAAGGACAATCTTCTACGGCTCTTCAATGTTTACTACAATGATTTACACTTTTTCTCTACACATCTCCACGGCTACGTTCCGTATTAGTGGTTTAATAGGCAATGTCAATTTTTGAAACTGCTGACACTGAGTCACTTCCTATAAACATCAAATATGTTGATTTAATGGTTTCCAAGTCCGTTAAGGATAAACGCTGTAAGCGTTTATAAATATACTCCGGCGATACCTCTAAAAGGTATCCCGCGGGATAACTCACGCGTAAACGTCCTCTCAAGCTCATTCAACCGTCAACCGAGATTATGTTCAATGTAATATAAAAATAAGGGAGATTCGAGCAGGTAAGAAGATTATGTGCGTGTTAAAAGCACGAGTTACGGCAAGTTTGATTTGATAACATATTTTTGGCACGGATATATCCGACAAAACAGTATATACGAGTATGTAGAGACATCTGCCTATTGAAAAATCAGGTTTAACATTTTTAACGTACGATGAATACGTTTACACTTTCTTCCACAATAATGTATCTAATTTTGATACAACCAGAGCGATACAAGAAGTCTTTGTTCACCTCAGACTTTTTATAGTGTTCTTTACGGTATGTGAATTGTGCCAACCAGTACTTGGCCAGCGTGGAAGGCATGGCTTTAACCTTGTCATAATGAGAGCACATCCGTGTCCAACAGTGGACGGTAGACAAACTGTATTATACAATATCTAAGATGCATTTCATACATTGTTATCTACAAGTGTTAAATGGATTTCTGCAAGTTTCACAAAATTTCACCTGTATCATATTAATAAACGATTTTTACCTATACTAATAACACCGAAATATGAAAGTACCCTCGACAAGGGTAGGTCTGTAATATACTGCACTAGCGATAGATAAGAAAAATAAACATGAGTAGAGTATATAGTTATCGCATTTTGAGGTCGACAAGAGTAATGGGCGATTTAGAATAGCGGTGACTTATAGTTTCGGCTCCTCATTATCATACATTTTAATTGATAATATAAAGGGGTCTTTACCCTGGCGGCGTACGTAGTAGTTGTGAACTTTGAAACTAGGTGGTGAAAATTTATAATTGCATATTAAATTGTTCAAAATTATTAAGTAAAAATAATAGCCGAAATTTTAGTGCTCCAAGCTTACATACGATGTATGTGATAACCACTTAACAAACCCTCGTATTAAAATTCACATGCTACTGACGATAATGAACTTAACGCTGGAGAGATTTAACATCGTCAGAGTTTCTTAAAGTACCTTTTTTAGGAATTTTATACTTTGGTACCAAGTTTTGCCCACGCTCGTCCGCGTCCCTCGTACCCGCTCGAACGTGAGGGGTTGTGTTTAAATATAAAACAGACTTTAAGTGAGAAAATACAATGATGCTTAAACACACCGACAGGGTAGCGGGCGTGCATACGGGGGAAATTAAAAGGTGGGACTCGCCTTTCTGGATGATTGCTTCTTCCATCGGAAAAATCGTACAGCCACTATCATGTATTAATCAATGCAAATTATGTACATATAAATTTATTTTAATCAAGCAGATGATAATGTTGGATATATTGATCACCGATGTGATACAGGTAGCGGGTACAAGTCCCGGGTCGGGTACTACATTGGATTTTTCTGAATGGAATTTCTAGTTACAATTTCTAACATTGGCTATAATTATGAATGGACCCGGTGTATGTTAATAGGCTAACCTCCTATTCCATGGTGTAACGTAAGCGTAACTGGTGATACGTAGGAGTGTAATACATTCCTCTGCTTACCTTATTTCGGATTACAAGCATGTAATACATTTTTAAAAACTCGTCGTACTGAATCTAGAAACTGGATACTTTTCACGCTTTTTATTATAAGCATTGTTAGATTTTTTATCGAGAAACTCATAAATAAATATGTGTCCGCTTAAAAACACATTACAAATAGAAATAAAACATGAAACATCACATCATGCTCATATTAACGAAGATAGCAATATGATGAATTACAGAGCAATGATAACACTTCTTCAACATAAGAATGAGCTGCGCACTTGTTTCACTCTCATTACTACTTTATTTCAGCCGTGCTCGTTATCATAACAACGATTTCAACCGTAAAGGCCTGCTCTTTCTATCCGCGCCAACTGCAGTGCGCGCGGAGATGAAGCAATCCGTTTTCAATAACCGAGCCCTGTATTCAATCCTCGCCTCGTGCGTGAATAAAAGCAGCTTTGTATTAAAGCATAAATTAATTTCACGTGCCGCCGCGGTAATGAGGTGCACGCGGCCTCACACACTCCTTGTGGGAGCCGCGATGGAAAATTCTAGAAAAAGATTTCGGACGGAAATCCCGCATCCACTTAATCCGCTTTTATAGCGGACTTTAGTTCATTTAGCGTGGCCGAGATCGGATTTTGGAAATTCGCCCCGTATTTTTATGGGAAAATTAGACTGTTTCGCCGGCGTTGAATCCGTGAATTATTGCGGATTTCGTTTTGCGCACCGTGATAAATGGTTTACCCGTTTTAGTGTTGCTATTCTTATTATTAATTAAGCGCGGAATGGACGTAACGAACAAACTACCTGCCAGGTGCAGATAATACTCACTAATACACTACAGAGTGGGGCTCACTTACAAGCAATTCGAGTACCATTGCTTTAAAAATACCAGATAGGAATACGTTTCATTGCTACCTAAGAATTTTAAATTGTTGTCACTCATTTTTTTCTCATAAGGGATATTAGGTTCTGTGTAGCCCGTAGTTTTTCCAGAGTTCAGCTTACTTCGCTAGGAAACGTCAAAAAACTATTTTAATTGATTGGAATGTCAATGTCAGTGACAGGCCACGGTATGTTTGCGTCTACTATTATTAATTTTTAAATTTCGTATTCCTCATACTAAAACTAAGATTATAAATTACAATGTTAAGTTATAACATACATTTTGAAAGTATTTACTAAATATCAAAAGGCATTTTCTACCATTCGATAGGTTTATTGTTTACGGGAGAAAACCATCAACAAAGGACCAGATTTTCTGCAAAAAATATCCGGTTGTGTGGGACTTTTACCGCAATAAATGCACCTCGGTAGCCTTCCTCTGCTCTTGTAGAAGGAGTCTGGGATCTCCCGCGGAACACACCGGCGCATTCCTAGCGCGGCGTCCTTGCAGACTCTACTTCTGGGAGAGGAATAATTGCTCGCCCGACGCCCTCCGGTTCCTGCGACAGTATGCGGCCACACATACCGCCATCTTTCTTGAGTTTGTTAACGGAGCTGTTTCGAGCTCCCACTCTAGCTGCTATCAAAACCAGGAGCCTTTTATCAGTCACCTTTTACGACAGACAGGTGATACCGCAGCGCGTATCCTGATACCGAGCTACAGGGACTATAGGTACCTACTTACCTTCATTTCTAAAAAAAGCTGAAAATGTTATATGTAGACATTATAAATAATATAATAAATAACATTAATATAATTCTGTTTATTCAAGATAAAGGCTTAGTCGCTAATTCATAATCGCGATAAAAAGTTTTGGTGAAATTGTTTTCAGAGACATTGAAAGCGAGAGTCGTCGAGACCAGCCCCGCAGAGCTCATTCCGTTTCATTTTACCGTTACCCAGAATATTGCATTCGTTATAAATAGGAAATTAAGAGTTTGTTCAAAGACAAGTAAATAAAATTTATCTGTATTAATATTTCGATTACATTTAAATTCCTCTTTCTAGAATATTCCCATTCTGTCTGTAATCCATCCATATTATGTCAATATTTAATTTCAATTTAATATTTAGCCAAATACTATAGCTCCGCAATTAATGTAAATAACAACTGTCTTTTTGTGTACAATATTTACGGTTGTATCTCAACTTGTCTTAGCTATTACTTCAGCAGTATATCTGACATATATACGTACGTACATATATGTTAATATAAAGAGAAATGTGTTATAAAAGTAATACAAACGATATTCATCGTCAGCTTATTGCAGTCCGCGGCTGGACATAGGCCTGGTCACGCGGGTATTGGCTGCGGCATATAGCGGTGTCTAGACAGACCGCGCCATATCGCGACCTGCCAGCGTGGGTTTAGTCGTCTCTTAGGACACCTTGTATCGACACGGCGTCGCGGCATGTATACTTGATCCGCGCCGACACGGACAAGCCACATTTAAAAAACATTCAATAGGGAAGTTCTAGTCAAGCGTACTACACTTCACGCCACATGTCCATGACCACCAAATTACATTATACTCGTAATCACACTCCCTATACCTATTATTAAAAACGAAGAGAAAGTACTAAACCCAAACTGACCTTTACACAAAGCATCGTACTAGCTTTAAGATGTATTAACTTCAAATGTAGTCTTAACTACGCTGAAAAACGATTTAACGCGAATAGTCTCAGGTAGAGCTGTAGTACAGTTTATGCAGAAAACATCGCTTTAAAGCTCACCTACACTTAACTGGTTCATATACAAACTGGGCGCGCTACTATCAATCACGTGCGAGCGGCGAGGACGGCGAATTGTGCAACTAACTCGCGAAACACAAAAAGGCCGAGTGATATAGCGCGCAGGCCGCTGAACATAACATCATTGTTGAACAGTTACAGCGCAATACCTGGGAAACATAACTCCTGGCGAATATACTAAGCTGACCATTTCCCTGGGCGTCACGTCGGCCTCGGCACCCGTATCCATCAACTTTCGCATCATACCATTATCCATAATACATTTTACATGTAGTCATTTAATACATAGGAACAGTGTGCAAATGACCATCCATTGCCATGCATCACGCGTCAGCGCCCGCAGCCGGCTGGATGCTCTCTGCAGATCATATTAAACCTTTATAGAAAAACAACCAGCGTAGTATTTATGTATGTCGGAAATAAAGACAGTGTCGAGTAAAATCTCAGTTCAATATTAAAGCTAAAACTCTTAATAATATAATGTCTTTTAATATTTTAAGTATTTGTTAATATTCGTTACATTTACGTTACGTGACTTCGTTCGTGTGCTAAATAGTTCCCATACTGGCCTTCATGACTCTGTCTCGACATTTAAATAAAATCAACAAAATGTGTTCAGTCGTTATCGTTTGGAACCGTAATAAAAAGACAGAGTAAATTTACTTGTAATGTAAGTAAGTATATATATATTTAAAACTAGAGGCTGCCCACGACTTCGTCCGCGTGGAAACCCTACCATAACGTAACAATATTATCAACATAAGAAATATGGTAGTTAAGTATTGCAAAGCCCTAATCATAGATATATAGGCCCCCGCTCCCGTGCCGCTAGATCGCGCATTCAGTTTTCAGAAGCAATAAATGTATCTATTTTCAATTAGGTAACGGGTAAGCTGGCCCGGCGAACTTCATGTCGTCTTACGACAAAAAAAATCTCGTTATTTCCGTGTAAATCCCGATTCCTCGGGAACTCCGGGGTAAAAAGTAGCCTATGTGTTATTCTGGATCTACAGCTACCTACATACCAAATTTTATCGTAATCGGTTCAGTAGTATTTGCGTGAAAGAGTAACAAAGATTCACACATACCTACTCATAAACTTTCGCATTTATAATATTAATAGGATACATGATTGTAAGGATTTCATTACTGTTATTGCTCAGGGAGACATTACGTCACGGCGAGCGCCACCGACTCGACACGATTTACATTTAATTATGAAACATTGATCTCTTTTAAATAAACCGCAATTTGTACTCGCCTCGAACCACGCCACGTATATGTTTTAATGTGGCTCGATCGGTGTCTAATGTGTAATATGTCATGAATAGTGTAAGAAACCCGCTTACGGCCGATCATTAGGTAGGCACAGCTATCGTTTCCGCGTCCGCGCGCCGCTCAGCCACATATTTATTGCGAGTTTGACCGTGAGATCTCAAGCGTAGCTGTTTTTTTGCTTAATGAGTTATTTATTAAAATTTGATTATAAAAAATCGAAGTTAATGCTATAGCTAACATTCGTGTCCAATTTTAAAACATACCGTACAAGCAGTGCGGACGTAGCCGCTGGCCGGCCGCCGCCGACGTCGGCGCGGGCGCGGCGCGGGCGCGACAGGCTGTATTTATATTGTACGTTTACCTATAAGACACGCTACCGAATTGCATACCACATGCTATGCCGACCAATATTCTTATAGTTGAATTTTCACTTTAGTAATATACGTAATATATACGGATTTATTCATTTTCTTCCTGGGTAGTTAAGTACAGCGCAAGTATAGTAAGTTAAGTATAGCGCAAAGCTTTGTTTCGCTGTCGCCAGATAATATATCTTTTTAAAGCCGTCTACTTAATCTGCTAAGCAATTTCCATAAATATTAAAGGGTAAATAGCTGGCTTGAGGTCACACGAGGCGTCGAGCGGAGAGTCATACCGGGCGCACAGCGTCAGGTAGACACGTCAGTACCCGCGTACTACGACGTATATTAGAGTAGTGTTTTCGAATGTCAAATATTAGTAATGGCGGCGCTCGCTGCACAAACAACTCGTGTTTATTTCTCTAAAAACGTCGACGTCGTCCAGCGGCCGTTCACATTTTTCTTCAGCTAATAATTGATTTTTTATTTACTTCTCTCATGTAGCTGTACAAAAAGACAACGACAAAGACTATTTTCTCACGGAACGTTCGGGTACCGGTCGGACAAAGAAACGTTTAACAGATTGTAGTGTTAAGCATTACGTATTGCCTCAGCGCGCACGGTGCGTGGAGACGGGGCGCCGCGGCGGTGTCGAGGTGCGTCAGATTGAATGCGAGAGATAACATTAAAAACTAATGCTCGCTCAAAACTTTTCACAATCACCAGTGAGGGCAATAAATAAAGCTTCGCCGAAGAACGGGAGCAATCAATGTGGGTGCGGCCGAGTCGCGTGAAAGTAGCCGCCACGCGCGCCGCGTGCGGACTGCAGCCGCGTGCTCGAGCGTGCGGCCCCGCGCACACCAACACCTGCATTCTCTCGTCTATAGCACCTAATGTAATTTTGAAGTTCGCCTCTTGCACAGCACAGGACGCGCACGTCCGCGCCGCATGCGTCTCGTGTGCACGTCCACGTGTCTCGGGATAGCTCCCTGCAGCGCTATACCGACACTAAATTAAAACGTAACATCACGCCTGTATCCCCGAAGAGGTAGGCAGAGGAGTGTAGAACATTCCCACAATTATATTTTAAGATTGTTCAGCCTCTTGCAACAGATCACGCACGAGCGAAACGTACCAGAAGCACATGGTTATGCGTGATGGATGTACATAATAATGTGATACACTATAAATTGATACCAGCGTATTGAAAAATAATGATCTGAAACCCTTTATTGCAGTAAATATTTTAAATCAAGTACGTACTCCGTATTTGCAATATACATATGTATGTGTCAATTTTATCATGCGAGCGATCTAAAGTTTCTGATTATTAACTAAAACTGAACATTTTATTCTTAGAAAATTGTGTTTATCCCATGATATTCATTTTAAAGGTATTTCAGATGGTGCGGGAAAATAATGTTGTCTATCACACTTCGAGTACCTTTTCCGCGCGGTGAACCGTCCCATGTATGTATGATGCCAGGGCAAACTACCGGTAAACATATGACCGGAGAGGAGGCTGACGCATGCACCGTGGCTACGCGCTACGCGCCGTAGATCATAATCGGACGAGTATTTATTGGCGCGCGCGCTTTCTAAAGCCGAGCCCGCGCCGCCTGCCGCCTGCCGCCTGCTGTCTGCTGGTCGCTATCTCCGAGCGGTGTACGTGAAGTACTGCTTTACGACCAACACGGTGATCATGTATCGTAATCGATAGTTTCTTTACGAGCGCATTTAACGTCATTGTTTCTTTCTAACCGACTTCAAAAAGGAGGAGGTACTCAATTCGTATTTTTTCAAGATTATTACCTTAGAACTTTTGTCCGGGTGAACCGATTTTGATGATTCTTTTTTTAATTGAAAGTTGATTCCATGTGGTCCCATTTAAATTCCGTTCCGTTCTGGCAATGGCATCCATGACAAAACCACGTACCTACGTCTTAAATTTGCATTAAGCATGTGCGCGACAAATTGACGAATAACTCAATATCACGTTAACCGATTTCGATTATTCTTTTTTTATTGAAAAGAGTAAATTTCTATGATACTCTGATAAGATTTTGAGTAGAATCTGATTACAGGATCCATGACAAAGTAACGTTACTCTTCAATTCTTAGGAGCAAATTATACTCGACCGATCTTTTATAGGCTATCTGGATATGATCAAGTAATTGTCGTAGTTGACCCGGGAATTGAATCCAGGACCTCCCGATCGGCAGTCGCATTTACAACCAATACGACCAACGAGGCAGTCATCGAATATAATCGAGAAATGAAAATAACGAAGCAAATAAAAACAATCGCTTTTGACATTTATCGCTTACATGAGATTGTGAGCTATAACACTTACTTCAAAAAACTGTACATTAAG
>DWTO01001276.1:0-16758 GCA_018244755.1 Jemadia pseudognetus
AACCACTACTAGAAAATCTAAATTAGAAAATGTTGTAGTGTTCGACCCGGGGATCGAACCCGGGACCTCCCGTTCGGCAGTCGCATTTGCAACCAACACGACCAACGAGGCAGTCATATTATAATTTAATTAATTGCAAACACTATATATAAGTCTATGGTTGTAAATCGATGACATTTAAAAATAAACATTGGAGGCTAACAGTTACTTTTCTCATTCTGGCCGGAAACCCGTGTACAGCAATGAAACTATAAAACGATTGCCGGCGACAAGGGACAATATGGACAGTGGATTGGATTAAACGGAGGAATTTTATAACACAATTGTTATAGTAATAATCGCGCGTTGCTAGTCAAGCAAACAATGCCTACTCATATGTCTGTATGTAGTTTATATAGTAATTTTATATGTCTGTACAATGAAAATGGCTGACAGGGAAAAACATTATAGAATGTATTACAATAAAATCAAGCAGGATAAATTGAAAAACCAATGCCTCATATGTTTGGAGCGATATTTAATTATCTGTTACTTTTTTGTCAAAGCGACAAAATAAGGCCTACGAATTCCAAGGGTTATAAGCAAGTCGCAGGATAGAAATTACAATCGTAATTAACTGGTGAGACTGAAAAAGAAAATAGTTATTATTTAAAATATATTTTGCTCTGTTCGGTGAAGTGGAAGTTTATTGTTGGGCTAAAACTTAATTTAAAAAACTAAGTGAGGTAGCCCACGGCGACTTCTTGTACCGTTACATTACCTGAACCGTCCATACGAGGACCATGTCTATTATTTAAAGGAACCTTGTAAGTAAATTATTGAATTAGGTCTTGTATTAAAATTGTTTTGCGTTAAGTTAAGCATTTAAAAATACTTTATAAGAACAATGTAGGTACTCAATGTCGGAGGAAAGCTTTTGTGTTAGGAAAAAATAAGTAGAAATTGTTTTATTATTTGTAATACATCAGTAGTATTTTTTTTACATTGTACATTCTAATTAATTGCATTAATAACGGTTTTCTGTGTTAATATTTAATAGCTTAGTAATCAGTTACAATGTATAGGTATACATATTAAAGAAAAACAAGCTGTTCATTTAACCTTCACAATTTTTACTTCCAATCCTTCTTATGTTTAGGATTTTGAACTGTTAATTTAATAGCAGCATGTAAAAACGGATACAGATTATTTATAATGACAGACAGGTGACTACAACACTGTTGACTAAATTAGTAATAAAATAAAAACTGTGACAACCTAAAAATTGGTTACTTTTTAAATATGGATGACTCCGCGTCTCCCGCGTTTTTTTATTCGGTTATAAAATATTTTAATATAATTTTTAACTGTAAGCTTACGTTTTTCTTTTAACAGATTTCTCTATCTCTATTATTTTCTGCGTAGTTGACTTGTACTGCGAATGTAATAGATATTACATTATTATCAAATACTGTCTATCTATGTTATTTATCTAGTTTAAATCATACATACCTATGTATATACCATTTTTGAGCTTTATGCGAGCTTAAATAGTAAAATGCAAATAATTATTTTCAAATATTCCGCTTAAATAGGACTGATGTATTCTAACTTAATAATTGGCGTTTAAAATACGTAAAAGTAAATATTGTATTTTACTTTGCGTGTAATGAACGGTGCGTGGTACAAAATGATTATTTTTTAAATACTTTCAACCTACTTATAGTATATTATTCAAAGTAGGCACACTTAATAATTTACGCACTAATCCTAAAGTAGTGAGTAATTGGAAACGTGTTTCCTTTAAGGCATTGTGTATATTTTTGATGCTTTTAGATCTTAAAATAGATACTAAGTTTTTAAATGTTGAATTCCGAAGTTAAGGTACAATAGACCGGCTCGAGTTAGCCTAAAGTTTCATGTTAAAAAAAAGTTTTCAGGTCTTCTGAAAAGTTCTATACAATTCCGTTCATTTCGCCGGCAGATGTTTCATTATGGTTGTTCATAGAATCAACTTGGTTGTAATGAAGGAATGTTCGTTTTAAGTAAACTTAATAAAATTCTAGAAATAGTTTTGATTCGTTAACAAATCAATGATTAAATCATTAGGTGCGTATTACATGTCACCAAATACCTACATAAAATTTGGAATATCGTGATAATTTTTCTAAGTTACATAAATAAGTATAATATATACAAAGGACTTTATGGACGTGAAAGAATGGATGTGACAATATGTTTAGTGTAATATTTACAACATGTAAACAAAGCTTCTTACCTTCTTGGTTGCAACGCCAGGCATAAGTTTACCCTGCTTTAGACATAATAATAGAAATGGTTCGAAAATGGTTCAAAATTGGTTCCGGATATCCTTTAACCCATTGGGCGTTTCAGTGCACACTCAGTAATTGCTATACAAAACGAGGCATCCATTGGTAACCGCATTGGTAGGTAGGCAAGTTCATTTAGAACTTGTGCGGTTGCGAGGACTATATCGAAGACAGACAATTAACCTACCTACACATAGAATAGTCAAAACGTACAGGTATAATTGTCACAATACACGCTACGAATAACGTTAGAAATGGAGAAACAGTTGATCCCTGTATGATTTGTGAAGAAAACATTATAATAAATAATTAATAATGGTTAATAAATAAATTTATTAAGGGAAGAACAATTAAATAGAGAATAATACAGTTAATAAATAAATTTATCTCAGTTGCTGTTTCATGCGCAGATAATTTTGAACTAGACAGAAGTTCTTTCAGGGTTCCACAATTACCCGTAGCGTATATTGTGTAAGTTCATTTAGTACTAAATAGAACTATTACTATCAATCTTACACTAACATGTCATGAATGTTAAACTTAATACAAGAAATAGTACGCAAATTTTATTTAACGCCACACGAAATTAAATTTGAAAATATGTGCATCGTATCTAATAATAAAATGGCGGCCGTAACTGTCAGTTTTATAATATTATTGCTTGATTTTTATTATCGTGTAAAATTCATACATATTAAGGCATTTACTGTGTTATATGGTTCAAAATTTGGTCATTTAAGTCATCGTTATTCTACGTTCGCTTATACTATGACTGTATGTCCTAACTGGACTAAGTTCCCGCAGAGAACTACTGTGTAAATATTTATCCGTTTATTATCATAGCGTTTAAAAGATTTTCTTCAAGGAGTAGGATTTTCAAAAACTTATGTTGCTATTAATTTTATCCATTTAAATCTTACTAAATTGGTGCGTACCAAACTCTGTGTCTTGATTTTGTGTATTTATTGAAATGTAAACATTAATTTTACACACTCGTTGGGAATTCAATTGAAATTTTCAACTATGTTTACATTTGATTAAATACAACTAATCTGTTTAAATATTACCTGTCATTGGTCCCGCAGGTGAAAGCGATTATTTTAACTCGACTTTATGTGCAGTGCTATATTCTTTTGGAAATTACCATTGAAAATGAATAAGAAAGCTTAGGTTTGAAAGTGAAGTAGGTACTTACACAAAATACAGGGTCAATGTGTGTTTTGGTATTACGGGTACCATAAAATTGCGTTTCAACTACAGCGACTATCGATATCGATTTTTATCTTAAAAAAAAAACAAAATGCTTATCACAGTTCGATTGTAATAATAAATGATTTTTTTTGCTTTATTGATTGAATTATAAATCGTACATGTGTGAACGTTGTTTCGAGCAGTGTCCACATTAGAAATATACAATTTTCTTTATAATAAAAAGTATACAACTAGTCTTAAAATATCTGGTGTTCTTTAGAAAATTACTACTTGGGACGCGAGCGGGCGAGCGCGTGAGTTCAACATGACATTATCATAGAGTGTATTTTTTACAGTTAAAAACGACACAGATTAAAAATTTCATCATCTCATCAATTACGTAGAGAATATTTTTCTAATAGTAAAATACTTTGATTAAAGGCCACATAGATTAAAAATTATTATATCTGTCATATGTGAAAAAAAGTTTCAATTATACCGTAAGTCGTAACGCACATCGTCATTGAATTATATTTCTTAGATTTACGTAATATACAAATTGTATTTGGCCCCTTATTATTTACTTACAGTACACATTCCAAATAAGAACGATATTAACAATGTACAATTCAATTAAGCAACGTGACTCCATTTCAAACTTCTTAACACCCTGTATATCATCTTTTAATACTTGTACCGTATGAGTACATACAATTTTTTTCATAAAAGTTGTTAAGCTCTGAGTGTTTAATCCCAATTTTTTATTAGTGTTTAAATTTTGTTTAAGAAAACAATCCTGGGGTTTTTGATTGGGTATGAATTAAGCCAGTCACTTTTTGTATGAAAATAGAAATAAACAAATACTTGTCTATTTATTTTGGGAACCCTTTAGGCATAGTTAATATCAGGTCATAATGATAGTATATTGAGAAGGTGCCTTGTCAAGGGGCAAGGTAATTTTTAGTAGGTGAATTTTCTGTTTTGAACTTTTTAAAGTTCGGTTTTTTTAAAATTAAAAATATGCAACCAATCATTCAATATTTACATGAGCAGATATAATAAAGGTATATAGAAATATATATACTTACTTAAAAATAGGATATTAATATTTATTGCGTTTATGAAAATAGTATATTTCTAATGTAGTTTTTATATTTAAGACCTACTTGTTTATTACAACTGCTTTTAATTTAATTGTATATAGTTTTAAATTATATAATTGTATTTGTGCATATAATTTGTGATTGTAAGCAAGTAGATTTTAAATATGCTCTAGTATTTATGATTATTTCCAAAACACAAAAAACAGTAATGATTCGAGAAAAAATACTTTTTGGTTTTTTAGAGGAAATTTAAACAGCGCGTAAAAAACCAAGTGTTTGATTTGAACATTTTGAAAAACAATAAACAATTCAAATCACTTATGCGGACTTATTTTTTATATCAATAATGTAGTAAGTATAAAGGTTTAATTAATATACATACATTGCTGAAGTTGATAGTTTAAAACTTAGAAGCTTACATCTACATTGTATTTCACGTTCTTTAAAAGCATCGGGACATTTTTAATTTTTAAGCGTAACGTAATGACTAAAGTTAATCGTACTTTAAAGATAATTTCATTAAGTAGGTACCATGTCTACTCTGAGTCTTTAAATTTTTTATACTTTAAACTCTTAAACGAGTGGAATCGACGACTTAGATTTACCACACTAACTAAGTATATATCGTTGTATAGTTCATTTTCGGGTTCGCTTCGAGGCACACTTGTTCGTTTTATGGGATTTTATATTCGATCTTGAGATAATAGTCAGGCTTATAGAAAAACTGACGAGGTATTTCTACTGTTGTTTGTAGTAACATAGTTGAGCCGCGTGTAGTGTACCACCGAGCGGTTTTTGAGTCCTTTTAAACATCGGGTCGAAGGAGATGCAAGTCGACCGCAACGTCTCTCCGCTGCATGCGCACGGCTCGCGCGCCGGCGCCGGACTGCGGCTCGCCGAGCAGCGCCGCGTCCTCCGCCAGCGAGTCCCCCGACCCGTACCCGCGCTCATCCCCGCCCTCGCCCCACGACGGAGAGCCCGAGCTACCCGACCGGGTACCACCCGCCTCCGTCTCTACCTCTACCGAGCAGCTGGCGCAAACCTCTGAAACATTCACTTATGTAGTTACATCTGCTTTTCGATTCTATTACATCGTGGCATTGTGCCATCAAGCCACGACAACAAATAGACATATTAAATAGCAGTCAAAAGGTATTACAATTTTGTGTGTAATTAGGACATGTGAAATCAGATAGGTACAGTAGATAAAAACATTTATTAAAAATGGTATTCCAAATTCAATATTCATAATGGTAGGTACCTAAGTTTTGGTATTCTATTATAAGACTGTGGTTCTAGCTAAAATGGCTATGATTTATGACTACGGTAATAAACTCAGAAGAGTCAGAGCAACAAAAAATATTTACGAATCAACATTGGGTAAAATTACTAAAATTTATAACAGTTTTAAAATTCTAATTCCAATATATTTATATTAATTTCATTCTAACAGGAAGTGTACAAAAAATTCCAATTAGGCCAATCAAATTTTATATTAAGCTTATAAAGAATTTCAGTTTCCAAATATTTATTTTATATTTGTATAAAAAAATTGACTGTAATGTTTTTGTTTAACTTTATATTTGTAATTGTTATAATGAATTGTTCGTACTAGTGTGACTTGTACTATGTACTTATGTTAAATCTTATTTATCTGAGTTAACTACTTGTAAACGTCTAAGACCACGAAACATGCTGAGATCAATAGCGAACGACATAATGCTAAAATAAAATGCATCCATCGCAATTAACAAAGTCTTAGTGAGGTTGCTTGTTTTATAAAAGTCAATAGCTGAAAATGAGCGTTAAGAAGACTTAGTGTTCGGTATAACAAAATTATTTTTCTAATTTTTGAGTTCAGTAATTGATATAAAGAAAATGAGAGATAAACAAAACGTAGTAGGGAAAGTTGTGAAACCGTTAAATTGTACGGAGTCGGTATAAAAATATATATAGAAAGACATAGAACAGTGTAAACATGTAGGTATGTTAAAAATAATAATGAACAATGCTATAAATCTAAATACGACACTTGTATTATGTACATTCAGGAGTAGGGATAACGGAGGGAGGGTAAAGAGAGGCGCTATTGTACGAGAACACATTCCACACATCGATAGGGGACGGTTAAGGACTCACGCAGCCGGCGGCGGCCTATTAGTATGGGGCTCTCCCAAGGCGTCGGTCAGAGAGAGGTAGACGACGAATAGTCTTCATAAGATGCTGCAATTTTGTAACATTCGCATATTTATACCTATGGCAACGATGTTTAATTGGTTAAATTACAATTTCACACTAAACGCTACACATGTTAAACAGGTTACAAATTACAGGTTACACAGCATAATTTCTACTCTTTGTAGTTAGTGCATTGTATTATTCAGGTTATATACAATTTGTTCAATACCCTGCATTATGTAAGATGTAGGTGTAAGCGTCTGTAATTGATTATAATCAAAGCAAAATTTTAGTGTTTTTGTAACGCAAATATGAGGCAGTGTAAGAAAGAATAATTAATCAAAAAGTTGTCGTCCTGTAAACTTGTCAATTGTGTTCAAATAAGTTATTTATTAAATGTATGAGACATGCACATATGTATATATACCATGAGTTATGTCTGATAAATATACTTAAGTAGATATGTATGTGTATTAAAATCAAGTGGTTTTAAATATTGTCTCGAATCAAAGACCACAGTGGAACCTTAATATTACAGAATATCATTAAGTTTACCAAAAAGCAAGAACGATTCAAACAGTTGAAGGTCCATTAAAGACAGTCCTTTTTCAACAGAATTACATACTGTATATATGTATGTAAGATTACATATCAGTGCCTACCTGTCTATGTTAAATTATAGGTTTCGAATGTTTATTTACCTGAACTATCGGTTACTAGACGAGGTGGGGTGTCTTCGCGGTCTGTGGGTACCACGATCACTACTTCATCGTCTCTAGGAGACTCGCCACATCGACTTGACGATGTCCTGTAATGGTTAACGTAAAAAAGTTTAATTACAACGACGAATTAATCGCCATCAATCTCTATATCATTCGATTGTTGTACATGGATCTACCCTTAGACTGAAAAGGATTAAGACTGTAGTCAGCCAACCTCGTCAAGCGCAAGTTCCTAATAGACGTTAAAACTTAAATTGATTCTACATTATTATCAGTACTGGTAGGCATTTACCGACAATATTAAAACTTGAAACGCAACAAATAACATTAACATCGAAGTTTCTGGAAACACTACAAATGATGTGTTAAAATCGATTGAACAAGGTACGTACGTCACCAAGCTAAGCATCTAGGTACAAATATCGATTAACGCGTGATAGTTTTTATACTTTAAAAATTATAAATATATAACGATAAATAAATTGTAGTAGTAAATAGAAAGTGATATAAATATTATGCTTACTTTACAATGACTTTCTTCCGCATGAACCGCGTCCCTAAGTCTGAGTATCCTCGGTGCATTGGCCTTTTGTGGGGCAGCGCTGGCGCCGAGGGCGGCGCCGCCTCGTAGTTCCTAGATACTGGCGAGTTAGGCTCCGAGCACTGCTTGTCGGTCAATGCGGGCCGCGTCCTCGAAGAGGCGTCGCCAGACGCGCCACTCTCCCCGCCATCGTTCATACCGTTCCTTAATCTCCTCGAACTCCGTCTGTCTTCTTCATACATTTCTAACAAATGATCCAACTTACTTTCTATGTCATCTACCTAAAATTAATTATCTTCTATAGTACCTTTTAATTCACTTTTCAATGAGTCAATATCAATTGTGGCATTAAAATTATTATTATTATAGTGCAGACTAACCTGTCTTTCAATTTTCACTACTCTGGAAGCTAGACTGATTTTGGACGCGTAGACGTCTTTCGCTTTCGAACCTTGCTTTCCAAGTATTTGGTCTAACCTGCGACCGATGATTGAATTAGAAAAATGTTGGTTATTGTTTATCAGTTAGTGTTACGTAATACGGTTAGCAGCTTGTCTCATAACTCATTCTCACGCCACACATGATCGATCACGTCTTGTAATTTATCACTTAGGCGCGAAAACATTGAAACTAATAATAATTTGTTTACTTTTCAAAATAGGCGGCTGTTTTATAGCCCCCACATAACAGAAACACATTTAGATAAACAAATTCCCCACTAAGAAAACACTTTTAGATTTTCCCACACACATGTGTGCCCAATAACATGTATTTTAAGTGGCAAAATATTTATCGATCGATGTCTAATTGCGGCTGGCGTTTGGACATCCAAAGTGAAGCCATCGAGAAATCAAATCAAAATCGGCAGCATACAAGAAAGACTTACTGTTAAAAATTCAATGGGTAAAAATTTACAATTCGATTATGAATAAGATTAATTAATACACTGAATTATATTTTGATACAGAATAAAAACGAAATGTCTCTAGATAATTAAAAGGAAAACAGGACAACTATACAAACCATATTATGACTTGTTGAAGTACCATGCATGCAAGATAGGGGAGAAAGCAATAAATTGAAAAAACACTCATCATGCGAATAGGACCATGATATAAAAATCTAATATTTTATCTACTTTACAATTGTTATACGAGTACATATATGCGAAGTGTACAAGTGAATTACATTTCCTTATATTGCAATGATTACCAATTCTTAAAATATAACAAGAACGGTAAAGGAATTGAACATAACGTATCGAATTTATTTAGATATAGAGATTATAATACAGGTGTTAAATTCATTATAATATGATTATTTTATTAAGCCAGGATCCGTTTTATCAAAATCAGGTGTCCCTTATCAATGGAAGCTTCGAGAACGTTGAAATATTCTGCATTATTACTGGTGGGATTTTTTGTCATTTATGTTGAATTTATTAAACAATTGTTTATATAAAATATAAAGTGTTTTTAGAATATTTGAATATCTAGTATTTTTAAGATATTTTACTCGTTCTGCTAAATCAGTTTATCAGACTTTATAAAAATGGTAAAGAACGTTTTTGAAAAGTATTACTTCAATAAAATTTTTGTTATACCAGAAATGTTAGAAAATAGGTGTAGTGTAGCCTATATCAGGTTTGATTAGGACCCTCTGATTCGATGAAAATGCAACTTTTCAAATTTTTTTATCATCTTCCATATTATCGATTTTTTTTCAAATAAATAAAAGTGGAATACTGTCTGAAGGACAAACATTTTTTTGGATTCAACATTTTTTATTAAACTAGTTATCAATAACCTGCGGTATCAAAGTAATTTATTTTAATTACAATTTTGATGTTTTTGTGTACTTTATTTATCAGAAATTCAACAAAAAAATTAGAAACTTTTGTTCACTTTTGCACTATTTCCACTAACTTTTTACAAAGAAAGACAAATCACAACACCGAAATAAGCCGACTTAGTAATAATGAGGAACTATAAAAAAATGTTATATTACCTAAACATGTTAAAAAAACTATACGCTCTTTTCATACGTCTCTTTTTCACATTGTCGGTGAATTTTCATCTTAGTAGTAAATTTTTTTACCTTCAGATTTAAAAAAATAAACAATCAATTTAAAAAAAACAGATTTTAGGTTTTATTTCAATGTCCTTATTTTTACTTCAGCATAATAAGCTATTATATCGTAAAATTTTAGAATAATAAAGATTTTACATGAAGTTTGTACTTCACATTTAATAATTATGTGTGTGTAGCTAACATTTATAGAAAAAACTTGAAGTTCTAATAAAAATAAAGAGAACAGCAAGCGGAAGTGTCGGATTTAATTACTTAACAATTTTTTTTTCAATATTTGCACAAATAAGTACAGCAGCAGATTCATGCAAAAATTTAGACTCGAATAAAAATGTAATTTATTTAATTGCTTAAATTAATTGTTTATAAATTTATATGGATCTTATTAGTGTTAGACAGTATAATTTTTTGTTATAAATAAGTCAGCATCCGATTGGATTGATAAATGAATAAATAACTAAATACGAGTGAGTCACCATCGTACACAAGTTTGAGTAATGCTTAAAGATTTACTTGTATTTAAAAGACACTTCATTTTAATTGGGAGATGGAGAACATACCCTGTATTTTACATTTAAACTTAAACATTAAAATATTTCAGTCGAATGATGAAGAGCACATACATATATAATCTGTGCTACCTACCATCTGTCATTATTTCTATATTCGCCATTCACGTCAGAACAGTTGGAGTATGGACTTAATTTTACACCAACACTGTCTTTTCAGATAAAGCATCTTTCTTAGCTCAGCGGTGTAGGGCCTTTTCAAAGAGATCAGCTCGCGGAATACAATATATTCTGATTGTATTTAAAATAATAAAGTTTACATATACATTTGAATTGTTTTATGGCAAGGGGATGTTCGAGCGTCGACACAAAGCAATTTAAATGTAAAAGATAGACTGTAATAAAACGTGCTAAAGTTTTATTTTAATTTCTTTTTAAATAAAACGAAAGTTTTAAAAAATTAAAGTTTTATTTTAAATACAATCAAAATCTGCCGTATCTATTTGAAAGGAACCCATCGGCCGCGCCGGCACTCCTCTGACGATCGCATGTTATCTCACCTGTACTGAAGGTTCTTGGTTCGGTTTAGCAGGTCCGCGTGCCCCGAGGAGTACTGCTCTATCACATCTTTCACGTCGTAAGGTTTCAGTGCTTCTCTAAACCTCTTGCGTGCGACAAAATACTTGAGCTACACGAAATGAAAAAAAAAAACCACGTGTGGCTCAATACAAAGTTATTTACTGTCATTCCTTTTATATAAACATAAATATAAAATATACTTTAATATATTTTATAAGGTCATAAAATATAATCCTATTTGAATATATTTTATGGTTAATTTTTAATTTACTGACGCGGATTTATCATTGCTTATATGCTGTTTTCCTTAAGTTAAACATAGTCCAAATTATAAGTCGATCTTGTTTTGAAATTTAAATAAAACAATTAAAGAAATAAATAAAAAATAAAGACACTTTCTTTTCTTTCTTTCTAGATCTTTTGTCTTGTTTAATCTCTTTGAATTTAATTGAATCTGTGATGTTTAAAATATCTTTTTCCCGCCCACTAATTTAATGTAAGTATAAATCAAATACGTTCCAAACAATTCATGATAAATTATATTAATTAAATTATGTAAAGATTAATAATGAGTACACCCACATTTTAAACATTGAAAGGGAGCATTCAAACCTAAATATAGCCACTGAAAATTTCTTGCAAGATCACTCAGTTCTGTAAAATATTTTGGCGGGAATCGCGTTATTTGATAAATTCGCGGTTACAATACGAATTTTAATATATGTATATATGAAGCCCTATGTTTTAAGACATACTCATAAACGAGCTTAAAGTTTCTGCTCAACAATCGGAATAATATAGCTGAACATTTAGCCAAGGTATTAGAAGATATTAGGACGAAAATGACCTTTCCCCCGAGTATTGGGGCTAATCGTACCTCAATTTCCGCACGCACACGCCTTAAGGTCGTGTTATGTGGTCCTTACGTATTATCCGATTTATATGAATAATAACGTCTTGATATTCTATTTACATATATGACTTGAATATAATTTGGTTATGTAATGCCAGTTATTAGTATTTGTTAGTGAATAGATGTCTATTTAATTTTCTTGTCGATTTTGTATCATTTGAGCGGCTCAGGAAGTGATAATGTTTGTAATGTTAAGTTGAATATTTTGATAAATATGCTCGCAAACATGTAAAAGGCTATTATGACCCTCTTGTAGTATGAGTAAGCATGCATGTAGTATGCATGCAAAGTAGGCGAATTCTATGTTAGTGACTCGTATAACTTAGTCTTAACTTAGTTAACTTTTCAGTATGTTTTGCGAACATCATGTTGGGTATATGGTATAAATCACTTGTAATATTAAATAATGTTGGTTCACTACTGATTGTAATTTTGTTATAAGGATGATACATGCCATGTCAAAAGCTATTCGGGAGTTTCTCTCTTAGATCTAAGGTAGTCAAATTAAAAATTTTATATTCAACCTGTCGCATATCAAACAAACTGAATAACACATGCGATTTTATTACAAACTTAGAACCTGATCTTGTTGTTGATGGTTATAGAGAATAGAATGTACCTACCTAATAATGAAAATGAAAACACATTGGAAATGTCTGAAAAACATTGAAAATTTCCCTACAATAATTGCGAAGATTAAACAGGCGTGTGAATTGAAAGGAAATTTTCAGGTTTCAGTGTCAGTTTTTTGTTGTTGTCGTTGCTGTTGCATACGAAGGCTAAAATTACAAAATAGCATCACACACACTACAGAGTTCAGCTACTTAGAGACGTACATTATTAGATGGTAAGCGAAAATCCGACTACGGAGGTACAAGACAGTGGTGTAGAGTCCAGACGAGAGGAGAGTTAAGTATAGAGTAAGTGAAACGGTTGTGCAAGGCGTACGGGGTATCGTTGGGTACGTGTACTACCTAGTCTGGACGTTTTTCACTCTCCCGAGGAGGTCCACGTGGCCCGCAGAATACTGTTCTATTACGTCCTTCACGTCGTACGGTTTTAAAGCTTCTTTAAACTTACGACGCGCGACAAAATACTTCATCTGTCAGAATTCGACAACACAAAAATAAAATCAACTTAGATCATAAATAAGGTAGGGATGTAAGAACGTGTTAACATACATAGATGTACCGAGAGGTATTTAAAATTGTAGGTACCTACTCCTAATACTGCCTTCACATTCTCGTGTGTGTGTAATGCCGCAATGGAGCAGATTGTTATAAAATTAAACAATGTACATAATATACGAAATGTCCAAAGATGCAAAATACGAAAATAGAGCGGTCAAGTAATAAGGTTCGGACATTGTAAACAACTCAATAATTCAGGCCACCCCAATGACTACTTAACTTTGCTACTTCACCCGCCTCTTCAATTATGTAGCAACTGCGAGGTGAGCTGGAGCTTTTTGTTTCTCGCGAGCACGATCTTAGGGCAATCAAAATATTTACCTACCGACCAATCTATTTTTACGAACTGCACACTTTAGGGACTGTATGGTTTTAAACACAAAATATCGCTCGCTACGTTTTCATTATCTAATGCTTCTTACATTTTGTTTACACACATCTTTCGTTATTATACTATACAGATGTTTAACATGTTTAAACATTAATACGTATGTTAGACAATGTTCTAGTAGTTGCATGTAATTTTTCTATCGCCAATTTATATCTATATTGTTAAATACATTACTTCCGTACGCATAGCAGACATGCATTTTAAGCGCTTTTTCTTTCAAGATTTTGTACAAGTAAATGAATACATTACATTTACAATTACATGAATAGGGTGGCTCGATTTACGAATTAACACTTTCGAGTTTAGGTGTTAGTACATAGAGGTCGTAGTCATCGTTTGCTCTGTAATGATTGAATGTATTTTATGTTTGTTAGTTTGTCATTTAATGGATAAAGAGTCCTGATTAATAATAATTTTTCGGCCGTTTATTAATCTTGAAATAATTCAAAACCTATTTCGGTATTACCATATCGTTTAAAGACTAGACATGTTAGACTAGCAGTTAGATTACCGCAATGGAAAATCTAGTAACGATTTTGACTAGACATCGTTTGTGTCATTTACTATATAACGCTTTAGAAGATACATTTGCCCACAAAAGCTTTTAAAGCTCACTCGACTTAAAGATGTTATTAGGCAACGCTCTTTATTAAATGAACAAGGGACTAACATTTGGAAAACGTCCAATAATAATATTTCATGTCTAACAGAGAACAGATAATGGAAATATCACCAGATTAACTTAATTTGTAGATATATTATGGTGTGAAATTTAGGTATAGTTTATTTAAATACATACCTTTCTTATAAATCGAATGGCAGCTTTGTGTCTTGGTGTCAATGTAACACAGCGCGGTTCTTCGTCTTCATCTGAAAAAAAATTATAGGTGATAAAGAATTATGGCGCCAAAAGTTAAATTCGTCATTCTGACGTTTCAACCACTGGATAATCTGTAGATATCGTATCATAGATTATAGAGCAAATATGAAATCTAAAAATAAATAATTTAATAACTAAATTTATATAAATTATTTATATTTTTTTCAATGGTTTTTTTAAGAATCGAATATTGTTGTGAATGTTGCGCATAGATGAGTCAGAGTTGAGCATTTAAATAGAAAATCATGTCGTTGTTTCTCTGTGAAAGTTTATTCATTATGTTTCGCATGTCTGGAACATTGTTCTTGGTACAATTTGAATAATGTGGGTTATAAGAGCGAGATTAAACTGGCGAACTTTTGTGAAAAAGTCAGGTACTCGGTAAAATTAACTTTGGAACATTTACCATATTAAAAATAAAATTTGTTATTGACGATTTATTTACTTATTTATTTTCATCAGTGTTCATTCCAGTGTAACTAGAGTGATGATGAAAATATGTGGTAGTACATGTTGTATGTAGAAGGGCCGTATTATAATAAATGTACGTTATTTTTAATACATTTATATGTTTTAACCATGAATGAATATTTTATTCTATTCCTCATATAATTAATTATTATAGCCATGTATGTTCCTTTTCTTCTCAACGCTTGTACCAGCTACTATGTTTATACATGTTCAATATAGAATTCAATTGTTTAATCCAATGTCAGTTTTTTATAGTGTCGCTTAGTTTTCGTAAACAATTCTCAATGTTTGCTGCCAATGTTTCAATCATATGAATCTTAAATTTATTTTGATTTCAATAAAATTATTCTTAGAAGAAAAACGTGAATGCCGATATCAATCAATGCTATTATTTTAAATAATATCAATAAAAATTAATACTGAAATAAATGGATATAAAGTTAACGTATAAATTATCACGTTTTTTAACAACATAATAATTAAAAAGCACATAATATATAATATAAAGGAATATTCTTATTTTTTTTTAACTTTTCGTATAAGTATGTCTCACTTAATATTATTTTATTATTAATAACATATTTACATTATAATGCACATTACAAAACATTTGAAAATATTTGTAGATATATTTCTCCTTTTTTTTAAATACATGCGTATATGAAAATAATTTTTGAGCTATTTCCTCCTGTATTGTAGATTATAGGTTTAAATTTGACACTTAATTATAGGCATTCAATATTAAGTTATACCAAATTTGCTAGTAGGTGGCGTGTTGTCTGTTTTATTCCTGCACTGATATAGGGAAACAGAATTATGCACAAGCATTGCTATTTCCAATTGAATTTTTAGACATAGCTGCTGTAATAGAGCCCACATACATTTTGTAGGTGTAATGTGTTAGCTAAAATAGACTATGATTCGTAGTTATTTTGCATCGGGCTGTTGTTCGATCAACGCATTTACTACATCTACAATTAATTTTATTTTTATAGTTTCAATATACATACGGACATTAATAAAGTTTAATAATATCTATATGATTCCGGAATTTAAGATTGAGCTTTATTTGCAATTGCTCAAATGGTTCAAAATAAAAAAAAATGTTTATGCACTATGCTTTTATGTTTCATTGTAGCAAATAAAATCTATATAAATGTATAAATAATTTCATTTTCGCATTAAACATACATATAATGTATAATAATTATGTGAAGTGTAGGACGGTAAGAAGCCTGACCTACTTTTAAAAGTTTAAGTTAGTTGTGAATCTGTTTTGGATATCGGATATAAATAAAACGAAAAGAAACAGTGAATTTTCGAGTTAATAGCTCTTAGAATTATCCGCCTACTATTAGGCTTTACGGTCTGGAAGACGGGCTGGAGAGCTTAGCTGAAGTGGAAGAATGGAAACGGGATTTTGAAATAGTCCAATCTACGTTTCGACATTCTTAAAATGTTTACAGACCGATATAAAGTTCCACTTTAGTTTGAAGACTTGAAAATCCACTCTGATATCGCAGCATATGCGAAAAGAATATCATTGCCTATATGTATCCTGAAAATGCTAGGTTCAATTTTATGCTAGTTAAAAAAAAGTAAAAGATAATAGTTTTTTTTAAAACAAAGAGCTCATCTGCAAGCGATCGTTTCAATTAGTGTTAAGTTACACACCTGTAATTTATTTATATGA
>DWTO01001277.1:0-16758 GCA_018244755.1 Jemadia pseudognetus
CGAGGCATATTTAAAGATTTCTTAAATAACGTAAACGTAACTGGTGAAATGTGAGAATGTTCTACATACCTCTGCCTACCTACGCGTTTAATATTTATCACTATAGCGTTTATGTCGAACAATACTGAAAACAGCGTTAGATGTTTAATAGTATGTTTTATCAGTGAAGGTTTCCTTCTTATTTGAACACGTTGGCTAGCGGAAGGCGAGAAGGTAGTAAAATTGATAATTGTCTCTTTGACACAACCTTGAACAATGATAAATTTGAAAGGTTTAAAGACACTTAAAACTATACGAATATTTAATTGTCGGTAGGTTTCAATCAGATGGAAATTACGCAAACTGTGCATTTCGAAATTAAATATGCATGCATAATGTGTCATTTCCTACAAAAATCCTCGCAAAGAAGTCGAAAAGAAACTTCTCGAAGTGATAATAAGAGGATGGAACCAAAACTGACTTAAAATACTTTGCATAGGCATTCTGATTACAATGACGACAGCAAACATACACGAATAATCCTGTAGTCATTATCATATACTTTTTATCCAACCCCTGTTGGACACAGATCCCTTCCAAAAATGGAAACCCCTTCACGCTACCGGCCACGTACGGCGAACGAAAATGCGATAGATTTCTTTAAAAAAAACTATTAATATTATTATAGGATCGCTTTATAAAACGACCTTCATCGAGCTGGTTAATGGATGAAAAGTATTTCATATCAAATTAAATAACACAAATTAAATAACACAAATCAAATAACACAAATTAAATAACACAAATTAAATAACACAAATTAAATAACACAAATTAAATAACACAAATTAAATAACACAAATTAAATAATACGAATTAAATAACACAAATTAAATAATACAAAATAAATATTACAAAATTATGCGCTCTTACATTTTAAAAGTTTACAGCATTCATTTCACATGTAAATATTCTGCAAGTAATCTATACCTACTTAATTCTGTAGCCCCAAAGTTTCCACCAAAGATTACAATTCCTTTAAATTCACCCAATAAGGCGGTTCAGGGGCATTTCTATTGAGATGTTGCTCTGGACCCGGGTGACATGCGTACAGTCTGCGGGGCACACCTTTTGCAGCTCGCTCCCGGTGTGTAAGCACATAGTATTTCAATAGAATGTTAGTGATGTTCGCAGTAAGAAACAAAGGCCGGCCACAGACGTCGAGACGGCTTACTAGGAATATAGCCTTCGATACTATCTCTGGAGTATGCAAAGCAGTGAAGCAGATACAGGAATAGAATGAGCGGCGAAGTGAGAAATGGTATTTATGTTTAAATATAGTATAGTTTTTTTTAGTTTTCTTTTGAATCTGCTAGCTTGTGTTTTAATTCGTAGTATTGTGAAGAAATTGCTTAAATATACATAATATGTATAAGAAATGTTTTATAGCAACTTTTATTTTAAATATATATTTGACGATAATAATTATATCTTAATTTGTTGTACATGTAGTATAAATATTAATAATAAATCCGAAAGTATTCGTATCATCCCGAAAAAACATTAACAAAGTTAAGTAAGAGTTAAGTAGATTACATAATAACATAATTAGTAATTTATTTAGTTACAAGTAACGTTAAGTGCCTACTCGTATGTACAATGTACAAAGGATTTTGTAACGCGCCGAAGTTCTCGATGTGTTCGAAAAAAGTTTAATCTGTATTGCCATACAATGTTCCCACACGCTGGAATGCGTAATTCACAACAAAAAAATGAAAAGATCACACACACGATCACGCCATAAGTACCGCGATATGTCATATTATTCTCACGTTTTATTAATAATTATCTATGATCAGTTGAATTATTAACTGCCTTCCACTGTCGCTGATCCGATGTTGAACTAAGTCATTATTTAAATTGTAACATAGTCGCAATAATAAATAACAGTATCTACACATATAATTAACAATGAATAAACAATAAATTAATAATTGCAACAATAAATAACGTAATGTAATGAAGAAAATATGTTATCGTCAAGTCTTATACGAGGTAGGATATAACAAGAGAGCAAATCTAATATCAAATATATGTATCCTTATTAACGTAACGCCCTGTATATTAATCACTCACTTCATACATACACGCCAGTTTTGGAAACTTCTGACTCACCCATCACCTAAAATCTGATTTATGTGATAAACACAGATGAATCTTGGTGTCCCTCGGCACCTGGATCCACCAACCATCTTTCATTTACTATTACATTGTACATGCCCGAACCATTGGAACACGTATTTCATAATTTCACATCGACATTCTCTTAATAAAAAAAGAACTTATATGGTTTGTTACCTTACAACATTGTTACCTTAGAATCGACTTCTACCGATAGTTACATTTAAGGCGTGACTGACAGCTTATGAATCCCAAACAAAACTTAATTTTGTCGACACGAAGCTCAACGTCGTAGGTGAACTACAAACAAAGCGATTATGTTCTGACATGTCAGATGTGATGCGTGCCCTTGACATGTCGAGACAATCCGTGATGCTGATCTATTCGCGGTCACCTTTCACACTGAAACTGTATCAATACAGAACACTCCCTTGTATTACGTCATGTAGCGACAGATAACATCATCGTTGGATGATTGAACGTTTATTTGTGACGTAACATCACGCTATTATCCCAAAAGAGGTAGATAGAGGAGTGTAGTACCACTATAGAATAGGCGATTTGCCTATTGCCACATAACGGTCACAAATTCAAACTGTGAGCCATTATTACAAATTTGAAATTAGAAACATCCAGCAGGGATTCAAACCCAGGACCTTTTGATGAGGCAGCCATTGGGTAATTAAATTAACGTATTTAATAATCGCAAGAATTAAAATAATGTTACAGAATTACCTAATTCGTTAAGTAAATTGATACATTACATCGCATTAATATATAATTCAATAATTAAAAACACAAATGATAAATGAAGTTTTGATTAAATCATCAACGCTTCCAATCTCGTTAAGGTCATTGACTTTTTGGATTATTATTAATAGCGATGTTCCGAAAACAGCTTCCACACTTAAAACAATGGGTCGTGAACTTTGTTTGCGTCATAGTTCTGTTATTGACTATACGACAATAGAACAACAATAGGCGACTCATAAGATTTTATTCAAATCAGCTAAGATATTTTAATACAAAACAATACATTTGAAAAATTATTGTAGTACGAAAACGCTAATAAATCTTTACGAAGAGTCTACCGTACGGTACAATCATAAGGTCAATAGTCGAATCAACCACGAAGAATACAATTCATACACATTTGGCGTTTTGAAGCGCGGCTGGCATGAGTGGCATAGCGTGGCAGGTGAAACGAGTGAGTATATTACACTCCTCTGCCTACCGCTTCGGTTTGTATAAAAGCGTGATGTTACCTTGGTACGCTTTTATAACACACGTTTTAAGAAATTCTATTAGCTACACCTATGCAAGCACTTCTTTACAAGCTTTTACTTACGTACATGAATGTCTTAGAGGAATTCCCAGTTCTTAGAACGCGCGTTATAAAATCGTTCGCTTCAAAGCGCCAATGTGTATTGGCTACAACAGTTACAGTTTCACTCATTAAGTGTTTAGCATACAAAAGAGTTATAAATATTACCTGTGACTAAATATATCTAACTAGAGTTTTGAAAGCTCGAGATGACACATGTCAATAGACACGAGGATGTACACACGAGCGGTAAAGTGGATGTTAATGTATGTAAAACGGAGTCGTCTCGTTATGAAATATGTATTTTGAAAACACGGCCAACAATTGCTATTCAGTGCGCCCAGTACAGTAGCTTACGCGGTGAATGGGACAGTATGTCATTATGTTTTAAATAAATATATAAGTAATGTTATTTGAAACACCCGACTTTGTACGGTAGTAAGCACAATAATTCACCTACAATGTTGTAGCTGTTTTAGTTGTTTCTTCGAAAAATTCTTCGTAACCTATGTACTTTCCCAGTATGACAGATTTCTATATATACCTGTTGAGTTGAGCCTGTTGCCATACACCAATTACATTTAAAAATTCCATATACTTTTTTAATACAAATTCAATGTAATTTTACAAAGAACAATCGCGTAAATAAGCAGCGCGATAATCTACATGCAGTATTCGCGTCCAAAGCGGTCGATATTAAAATAGGTTGCGGTCGGGCGGAACACTTGTACGATTTGACAGGTGATAGCAACGCGCCCAGTGAAATATCGCTTTGGACGGCCCGGCGATACCGTGCAGCTGGCGTGCCACTCGGTAGTGTCGCCCGCCAAGAATCCTGTAACATCCAGCTATATTGTTCTCTACGAGCCTACTTATTGTTCTCGACGAGCCTACCTATTGTTCAGTTAGGTGATGTTTTTAAATTTCGAATGCTTCTTAATACTAGTCGGGATGCGTTGGGTTTGAGTGACATTATTGAAAATTAAGGGCCATAATGGATATTGAAAAATGACGGGTTAGTATTTCAGAATTCAATATTTTCATTTCGAGCGATGCGGATTCAAATTTTTTAGTATATATCTTTCTTATAACATTATGTTATTTATAAAATTCAATATATTTTGCCGTAAAGAACTTATTTACTATATATTTCTCTACTATTTTGTCTAAAACCTGTAAGCTCTGCGTGTGAACCACGCAGCCCGGGTGGAAGACCAATCTTAACTTTTATTAAGAGGAGACTCTTATAACGATAAAAGCGCTGATAATTATTACGACTTGAATTATTTATTAACTAATTACAATAGTTACATTATATGCACTCAACTCGAGGCAACCTCAATCGATAGTGGGCTATCGGACGGGACAGTAAATGTTGGGTATTGTCTCTTGACTAGCTAATATTTGTTTAAAAAACTCTAACATAACACTAGTGAGAAAGATATTTCTATAATTAATTCATCAATTTCCATAAAAAACACATCAACTATCAACAGGTACCATACCAGATCACATACATAGTTACTGAGCTTACATGGTAATTAGAAGACAACAGACTGTCATGAAATTTGCATCCTAACTGTACTCGATTGGCTCAGAGCACACTGAATGCAAATTTCAAGTCACTGCAAGCCTTATAAATTACCTACACATACACACAAACACACACTAATACATACATTCATATATACACACATTCCGTATTGACAGTGTGATGTAATTGGGCAACATAGGTTTTGTTAGTGAAAGCCCTACAAAGCTGTTTTAGTAGTGTGCATTCATACAAATATGACTGAAATAGTTTTTGTCATAAACTAAGTATTATTTTAGATGAATTTTAAATAAATGAAGATATTTAATAAGCATGAAGTTGATTGACGATCATATTTGGGCCATTATCTCTTAAATCAGATAGTAAAATATTAATTAACTTGTAAATATGCTAATGAAATGGTGTACTCCGATTTGTATGACCAATCTTGTTTTCTTACATCAATTTAGTTGTTTCTTATGAACCATTCATTTAACTAAGTAATGAAACTTATTAATGAAGTACCTTAATCCAGAACTGAATTGTTTGATGATCCTGAAATATATCAACAGTGAGTTTAATATATAAGAAGTGCATCAGGTTTGTATGGATGGGCATCTTTGACATTCGTTGCTCTTTCTCTACCCCGTAAGGCAGCTGACCTAATGATATGATAACAATAATTATTGTAAGTTTAACAGATTTACACTTAACAATATTTTGTGTACAATGGCAATTATCACTTTGACAATTATTGGCAATGAGCAATAATTTGTCGTAATGGCAGGTATATCGCTGTAGGTGAAAACATACAGTCGTCCATTTTCTGTACAATTGCATTACTAAGCATCCATAGCTCAACTGTGGAGAAAGCATCGTCCTACACGCGTGCTTCGTCGCTAATCGCCCGCCCGACGACATCGACGCAATTACACTGATTTGAATATGCCACACGAATATTTGAATATGCCACACGAATTTGAATTTGAAATTGTCGTGATTCATACAACGACATGTCCCAGCTCGATCCTATCTTATATTACGCTCGAGTAGCGTTACCTCGAAGTGACAATTACGTCTTTAAACAACGCACTTTCACCAGAAAATTATCGCGTCGAATAATAATGATACAGTCAATTAGATCATTAATGAACTTTTTCGCAAAGGTGACTGAAGTTATCTATGCTAATTTCCACAAAACTGCTTTAGTCGCTGACATATTGAGCATCAAATAATCTGGTATAAAGCTGGATGATTGAATAAACCAAGTGTAATAATCATTATTAGTTCGTGAAAGTAATATTAAAAAGAAAACGAGACACGACAATATTATTAGTACCGTAATAACTTCACTTTCGTAACTTTACGCAAAGATTTGCTGCGTCGTAAGTGATGTGGATAATAAATATAAACGAATACTCAATGATTCAGGAACATTTAGGTATTGAAATTCATCAGTAACTTATGATGTATGCAGAGACTTCTTAGGAGACACAAATGGCAAAAATGTGTCAATTGTTCAGTTGTATTTAAAATTGTATGACGCGTGAATTATGCATAATAAAATGGATCTTCTAATTCATACACATTATTATTGTCTTTGCCAGCAGAGTTCAAATCATTTGGAGAGTTTAAAGGAATATTAAAGTTATTTTTGTCTAGCTGTAACCACTAATAGCCTTCTTGAGTATGTTAACTAATTCTATACTTTTATTATATTACCACATTTGTTTCTAGATTTTCTGTATAATTGCCGCCTGTTCAGGATACCTATTTCATTCCTATTTGAGACTTAGTGTTCGTCTTGTAAAATTTGAAAAAGACATGAAACAGGAAAACGATCTTTTCGACGTTTTCTCCCTTATTTTTTAAAAAATTATAAACATATTGTATTTAATTGAATTATGAATTTTATGTTACCATCATTATCATCATCAGTCTGTCGGGCCACCATGGACCATGGATGAGGCCTTGTAGTGAACAAATTGCTGCATTTTTATTCGGTGTTTTTGACCATAATCCCCACGCTAGTTATGCAGATTAGTGATCTCAGGATTCTATGTAAATTTAAATTATACAGTATGATCAAATGCATACAAATCAACATTCTACTATTATTGAGTTTCAAAGGCGAGAATGTGTCTATTTTTAGCGAGGCGTCTTCTATGTAGTTCAAAAGGTGTGGCATTACAGACTCGGCCCTATTAAACAACATCGCTAGGAAGTCTGGACACGTTGGGAGATTTGTGTACAACAGAATCTTAGACCGCGCCGTACACCTTTTTAGACCCCGGTGTCTTTGTAACGGGACTGGTTACAACTCCACTCTAAATTAGAACCTTGCCTTTCCTCCTTTCTTACGTTTCGACCCGCGCCATTTATAACGCAACAAGGGGCATTTTCGCAATGTTTCAATTGAATATATTAAATCGATAAGGCACTATTTATTCTGTTACTTTGTTAATGTGTGTTGTCTTTTTAGGAGCCGTCTTATGTGATGTAGTCTTGGTACTTGGAAGACAACATTTAAGTACTCTTATAATTTCAAACTATTACAACATGTAATTTTATCATAGAGAATGTTTAGGCCAACAAGATCTTACGTTGATGTATAATCTATAACTGTTGTGTTATGATGGGAAGAGTAAAACCGCTTTCTGAGACCATGAATAGACAAGCAATAATTAGACACATATTTAACGATCAATAAATTTAGTATGACATCCAATTTCTATGCAATTTTTTATGACTATATTAGAAATACTACATTCATAAAAAAGCAGGAATTAATACGATTCCTGGAAAGTGACACATTCTTTTTACTAACATAATAATTGTTTGCAATCATTTATGTTGTAGGTACCTACACAATATTAGAAAATTGAGCAAATGACTTCATATCATATTGTATAGAGAAATATGTTAAGCCTCAATATAGGAGATATGATATGCGAAAAGCGTACACAATTATGAGTAATAAGCCAAGATTTATTGTTGTATAAAACGGAGACAACTGCTATGACAGCACTTTGAGTCACAATGGTCAGTGGTAACACAATCGCTCTGTTCATTATAAATGTCAATTCTAAACGCAAGTCGTATATTTCAATTTGACACATCAGCTCCACGCGTGTGCAACATTAACGCGTGTTTTTAATGAAATATTAATGTCCAGCCATATTTGGTCCGCCTTTCGCAATACGCACGTTGCCTTATGCGTGCGCGGCGCCCAGATGATCTTGTTTATTCAATTTCATAGTAATCCCTTATATTAAGTTGATCTAGAAATGTAGAACTGGAGTAAGCGGCTTTTTTGAATTACTACTGGTTTGGTGAGAGTGATGAATGAGAGGGAAGAAGCATGTCAGTTCTGCACGGATACTGAAATTTGGCGCAGTGCTCGCTACGATGGTGCTTGTAGTTGTAGGCAAAATGGAAAACTATTAAAGGTGAAGTAAAATTTGATGTATCTGTAAATCTGTTTCATTTGTAAATGTATCACTAAAATTATCTAAGCAAATATCTTAAGCATCACCAATTTAAGCACCACAAAAACAATAAATAATTTTAGAAGATAGTGCGCTTATTGGTTTGGTGGCTCCAATAAGAAATTTTAAAGAAAAGTGCTTATTAGAGAAATGACAAGGTAGAATCCATATCGGAAACGTTTTCTTCTACGAAGGCCTCCAGACCTGAATTTTTACGAAAGGGAACGATATATTTGTTATTTACAGGTAATATATCACATATACTATTATTGTAAACACAAATGTAAATTCATAGCAGCACTAAGAGATATAATAGTGACTTTTTTGTAATGATATCTCTAGACTTTGTGAACTGAAAAACTGTAAAGATAAAAATGAGTATTCTTAAACTACGATCTTCTTTTATACTATAGTTGTTTATATGTACATACTTAAAGTCCAATGATTCAATTATTATCAGTAATCCGAGATATAGCACGCAATTTTTATCGTATGCCTGCTTTTAGTAAAAATATTTTTACGATCATTCTCTCAACATAAATTTATTAAGCGAAGAATTTCACGTATTTAACGTGATATTTCTTCGCCATATTATTGCGGAAGATTGACCCAGATTCGTTGCATTTAATACAGGGTCATATTTAATATAAAAGGAAATGAATTCTTTTGAACGTTTACTAGAATGTTCTCGATATTTCCGTGGATATTATAAAGAGGAACAAGCTCTTGAACTTATAAATTACCAACCAACAGAAGCAGGATTGAAGGTTAAACCAGATTCTGCGCAGGTTCTCCTGCGCAGAATCTGCAGTGAAGGATTCTTGAGATTTGGATACTAAAGTTACGGTCTTGTTCAGGGAGACTAATTTATGGAGTTACATCTAACGAAAATTATCAAGATTATTTTGTAACTTTTGATCCGAAGTTCGGAAATCAAAATTTCCAATTGAATCCGTTTTAACACATTCACCAGATATATGTACATAATACTCGTGGTACCCGTGTATCATGAGTTTGAGTTTCAACCTGGTTCCAATTTCTACACCGTAAGACGTAAAATCTTGAATGCCTAACATACGCACCTATGACTCGTCTTGGTGAGAACTGGCAATAATTACCATGCCATCGGAGCGACGAGTTGGTGTAATGACGCTGAGGATAGATTTCGCCAATTAGAATCGATTACTGATTGCATCGATTCTTGTTTAACCGCCAACGATTGCATCGCGAGCATTTATGTGTTATGACATCTCTACACACTTACCTTTACAATGTTAATTATCATTATCAAATATTGAGTACATTACAATTGCTTTAAGCATTTCTAAATGAAAATGATCAAAGGAATGATGGATATCTGTGGTCTAACAAACTTCTAGAATCTAGTTTAATTTAGTGAAAAATATTTTGAATTTCAAACATGTGCTTTGATTTTGAATAAATGTGTTCGTTAAATATATTTTACGTTATTCAATGTTAATAATAGTAGAATATACTTAGGTACAAATAAATTCATTAACGTAACAGAAACTCGAAACTGTAGTTGTTTGGAAATAATTAGGTACATATTGTTTTTCATAGTTGTTATCACCATGCCAGATCCGGTACAGCATAGGGAGATAATAATACTTAATAACCACTACAATTGCTTAACAATATTTATTAACTAATTGTGATTAAATATCATAAATCAATTCAGAATATGTACATAAAATTATTGTTAATGTTTTGAATCAAATAAGTCCACGATAAGGTTTTTAATAATGTCTTTATATAAGCGACTGGATAATTATTCAAATAGATGAAATATGTAGATTTTACTGCCACCCTATAATTTGTAACCGTTACTATTCATTTCGCGTGTAAAAATCAAGTTAGACATCGTAAAATTCTATTGCGACTGACACCAATTGGTAGACCTAGAAACAGACAAGAAAGTTATGAATAAAACAACATGCCTCCCTTTTAATAGCCGTCCACGGTATTTGTTAGTTGACATAAGATTCTTGATGACGAATATCTTCCTTAGACGTCCGCGAGTCGCATGATGAAATCAGCTTCGCAGAAAATCCAGCAGCCGAGGGAATCTGGTAGAAAAAATTAGTGCCATCGACTTTATAGAGTGAGTTTTTTTTTCTAACCGTTCAATTCCGACGCGTCTCTGCCATATCAAGATGATGTCGGCTGATTAACTGGCGAATATAGATTTTAATTACAATATAATTAAATAGTCAACTCCACTAATTGACTGGATAACATCTTTTGGCGAGGTATGCCAGGTTTGATCTTATTTTTTGCGACGTTAAGGTGATATGTGTAGCGATATAAAAACACTTCTTGCTCTGACTTGAATCGTGCGTAGTACGTAACCCATACCTTAGTATTATGTTGATTAGTCTGTGTGGTCACTGCGACACATTGCTACATTTTCGTAACAAGATCTTTTAAATGGTAAAACGTGCATATTTCGTCTAGTGTGTGTGTCATTTTAATTTTGTGTTGTGGTGTTTTTCTTATTCCTCAATACGCGTAGTTTCAATTAGATCGTGTTGCGGCTATACGTAAAAAGGTGTTACAATTATTTCGGAATTTAAATTTTTTCACACCACTCTATATGTAATTGCTCGCTGTTAACTGCCGATACATGTGTATGATTAAAATATCACATACGACGAATGAATACACTGTAAGGAAACGCACAGAATAGGGTTCTGAATAATGTTCTTGGCGCCAATCCGTACGAGGCTTGCGTAGCAGATTATAGGCTTACCCATTCTTATTCTGAGAAGATTCGTCTTCAACAGTGAAACGATGTAAACAATTGATAATATCAATGTATATATGTATCACGTGATAAAGTAAATTTATATTATTTATTAAATTTCTATTATTTTATTTCCACTGCTCTGTTCTAAGGCGTTCAAATAAATCAAAAACTTTAATATGCCAATGAACATGGCAATGCACACAGCCAAGAATCGCTTCTGTGGATAATGTTACTGGCTGGTCTTAAGCGGGATCACAATGCTGAGGAATAAGGGAGCCGCTTAAGAGAGAGAGAATTCTAAATCATTTTACTGCCAGTAACACTCAAACGATTTCCTAGCTGTACTAAACCACGTGTTTGAAATGTTAGTCTGTGTTCTGCGAGTTTAGACAGCAGGTTTAGTGTGTCTGTATTTTCATACTTAGCTTGTTTGGGTTGGCAGATATGATCACCTCTACATGCTAACTATATTTGATCCACAAACCAGCACTACAACAGTAATATATGTACATGCGTATTTAATGATGCAAGGTTTTAAATTATTATTAATGTATGCATACACGAGACGGCGTTTGAAGTAGATCTCTAGGACATGTCACGTCAGTATCCGTCACTTGTTGTACAAGATACGTTTGTGTAGAGCTGGTTAATTATATGTCGCTAACGTAATTAATCATTATAGAGTGTAGAGACTAATTACTGGGTGCTTTTCAACGCTATTCATATTTCTAGCCACACCGTTTGCAGCATACGAATATAATAGTTTCATTTGCTGTTTTAAGAGATATACAGCAATCGCGTTAAGTGTTAAGAAAGGTGTGTTTAGTTTAAATTATTAAATGCTTATTGGAAGCTCCATGCTTACACAATTTAAGGTCTCTAGTGAAAATATGTACATATGACTTTCTTATAATGTTATATAGGCTAGCGCATGGTCGTAAACTCGCCTGATGGTGCATGTAGATGCATCATAAGATGGAGCCCGTTCGCCAAGGAAAAGCCTATTCACCCTTGCTTAGAAGAGCCCTAGGTTATAACAATATGTGTCTGGAATAAGAAACGGGGATTTAAACAGTTTCCTTCTGGCTATTGGCAGAATACAAAAAGATACAAGATAATAAAGGTATCCTGTGGTGCGTCTAGATGTTCGCTTTAGGAAAGGAGCTAGAGTACTAGAGTTTATTCATTTCATTGGCATTTTATGCATTAGCAGCAAATTTTATAGAAGTATTTAGTTTTCGTCACTACCGCCGGTAGTCTTTTTCTCTAGCGGACGTCGATTAGAAAGCCCTCCCTCTTGGAGTTATAATATACCTACTATAACAAAAGACATTTAATAATATTAACAATTGCATGTAATTTGATGTTTTCATAATGAGTTTGTTATGAAAATTATGTAGGTATCTTTTGGTTTTTTCTGTGGTCAAATATTTTGTATATTTCGTATAATATATTCCTTTCATCGCAAGTATCATCATACAGCATTGCAATTTCGCTCTTGAACACAAATCTCCTCTCAGAGTGAGCAGAGTGAAGCGTATTAACCGCCGCGCGGACCGAATACAGGTTGGCACACAACGCCTCTCATGTACTTTAAAATTGACATATTTAATACAGGTTTTAAAAAATATAGAGTTACATTAAACAAAATTACGTAAGTTTTCGATATCAAAACGGACGCGGTATCAATGTGTCTGTCTGCATATGACAAATTGTTGTCGATCACATCTATGTATTTCTGGGCGCTGGCTGTTGGCGCACCGGCGAATTTACATGTCATAGCGGCAACTGCAAAATATTAATAACGTAACTTACCTGCATGTAACGTATGTTATATTTTTAAATTTTCTGATCAATATCTATACGTGTTTAATTGCATTCATATTCACAGAACAGTGACATTTATTCTCGTCAGTAATTTTATTCTTATGTTAAGAATTATTTTTTGTTTTCATTTCGAAAAACTCTGTTATTAAAAGCGTGTTTTTTTACTCTCCTTAAATATAATTTATTACATTTCGTTTTAAATTAACAATTAGGAGATATATCAGTAAATATACATATGTAAATAAGTGAAAAGTTCATCTAATTTTAAGATGTTAACATTGAAATTGTTTTGTTAATTGGTAACAATAATTGTTATTAACAAGATATGTACAGCTAATTGCATGTCGAACTTTATTTAGCACAGATTCGGTTATTGAAATGAAATAAAAAGCGTAAGACAAGTGCCCAACTCGTTGTTAAGTCACGGACAGGTTGAACTAGGGTAACCATATACACATCAGATTACGGGATAATCCGTGATGTTATATATTACAGTGCTAAGTGAGTAAAATAAGAATGACAGCTAGATAAACAAGTAGACGAGCCACCTGGTGATAATTGCTCACAATCTTCCGTAAACATTTGCTATATCTGAGGAGTGGTCCTTATCTTTTATTTTTGTTATCAAAGGGCGGATTTGATGTCAAATGGCATTTTCTAGCAGTCAACCCAAGTTGTGGTAATGATAATTAATTACTAAATTTTAAAACAGTCAAGTGGTTTTGCACATTTTGAGGTGTTATTACCGATAATCACCACGCCAGAGAAGTTTGCTTCTCACGCCGCCTGCGGTGCAGCCCTTCTTCGGCCAGGGCATTTATCCATGTCTAGATAGACGACAACATACCCCGATCTGCCAGTTCTTATAAATACTTAATTACGACATATCCCAAACTAAGTGGCAAACATGGCAACACGACACCAAACCGACAAATCAAGTTCCATTACGTAACTATATGGATCATTTAGTAACTTTACGATCCCCTTTACGATGCATATAACGAATCGATTGTCACGCCAATTTACCTTCGGTTTTTTTTATCCAAGGTTTTGACACAGTGACTCAACTAGGAAACGCGCTCAACACACGAACGTATCTTTTGAAATGTGGTTCAAAACTTTCCGTTTTGTTTTACCAAAAACAGCGCGCGGCTGCGGTACAATGACTCAATTTCCGTCGAGAAAATAAAGAACAGTGTGTACACTTGGAATTAAATGATATTGCTTAATTAATTTCTGTTTATTTAATTGTCAACTCGAATCTCCGCATTCTCTAATCAACATAGGATGAAGATGAAAATAACTGGTGGTAGGCACAATAAAGTAGAATAATATACAATTAAAAACCATAAGTCCAGGTTGAGTACACACTAAAGTACGCTTTTGTTAACTAGAAAGATGTATTTTTTCCGTATAACGTTCATAGATGCGGACTTGTTCGAAGCTATTAGTTACCACGGATCACAATGCGACCATAATTATTTTTATCTAGTAACTATATATAATATGTAGTAGGTATAATTGGATAGTAGGTATAGAGTGGATAGTTCACAATCCACAGAATCCCGGTACAACGACAAGGCATCGACAAGCCGCGTGCAGTTCGCGTGGCGAGTTGCGGCACGCCACACCCAACAGTGATGTCCGTGTATAAGATTATATCAAAGTATATTGCTTTAAACACTGCAAGAATAATTAATAAAGTAGTCAATAATAATGAATAAAAATTTAATCTAATTATGTTATAACAAATAAATAATTGCTGTACCATAGCGATTATATTTTATATCAATTAAATAAATAAAATTTAGAAAACAATTCCTAATTAAATATAATCGGAATATTAATTTATAGGCTTCCAAAAAGTTTTCATCACTACCGAATAGTAAGATTCTCAGTGATTTATAACTGTAATACAGCTATCAAGAGCTGATACAAAAAATCTATTACCACCGTAGGTCGAGCATGTGCGTGTCGATCAACAATATCGATGCAGCATCGATTACGGAACTTCCGCGGCTCGCATTCGAAACGCTTCGATTTCCTCCTCGCTTCGTAATCGTTCGCCGCTATTGGGATAACTTGCGACATACGTAACGATTATTATTATCTATTATATACCCCGGTGGTCCGCTGATTAGCGAACTTGAATGCGGAGCTTAGAGGCGTGCATTTGTTTCCAAAAAGAAAAATGTAATGAGCATTAGTATTCGTTTTGAGTTCGGTTGTAACAAAAAATTCTATGCAACCGGCGACCGAGAGGTCCTGGGTTTAAATCCCGGGTCGAATACTATTGGAACTTTGCAGTGGAAGCTCAGAGCTCGGATTTATGCCCGGTGTATTGCTATAGGCTCTCCTGCTATTCTGTAGTGAGACGTAAACGTAACTAGTCAAACTTGGGAGTGTACAACACTCCTCTACCTACCTGTTTGGGGATTATAGGCGTGATGTTACTTATATTATGAATATGCATACTGAAGATATAAGAAGATAAGATAAGAAGAAATATTTACATTGTTTATCAGCTACTATTACACAGGATTTGTCTACTTTAGGATCAGATGACCATGTCTGGAGATTTCTCAGGATGCTAACTTACATTTTTATATTACCTTGAATAAAACTTGTGTTGGCTTAACGCATATAATATTTATGTTCATTCGGGTTAATCCGACTAGTTTCGTACCTAACCAAGGTTCTCCTTTATGAGCTCTTACTGAGAGATTTTACTTTAAACACGTAACATCGCACTTGTAATCCCTGAAAAGTTGGGCAGAGAATTGTAGCACACTCCCACGTTTCATGTGATTCGTTTACGTCCCATCAAGATTTTATTTTAACAGTCAAATAAGTGATCTATAAATTAAGGAAATCAGTCAATCTTTTCAATTTAGTTTGAATAAAACGAAAAGTGTTGTTATAATCTATTAACATATAATTGCATTATGTTAGCAATAAATTAGTAACAGTAACAAAGTGACAGTGTTACTTTATAGGAATTTACATACCTTTAAGGAAATCATTATTTTTCAACTATCGAAAAGTAATACAAAATATTGGATGTCCACATCACTATAGGAACTAACGATACCTCGAATTAAATGTTTGTGCCGAGCGCACGCGCCAACCCCACCCAGCTGTCAGTGTCATACAAAGAACGAAAGATATTTAATATAGAAACGTATATATCTTCATTATTATTTTATTTTCGACAGCCTCGTTGTTCGTATTGGTTGTAAGTGCGGCTGACGACCAAGACATCCTCATTTCTAATCTCGAGTCAGACTACAGGATTTTTCTAACATACAATAGATTTCCTAGTAGTGGTTCGGAGTCTGGTTATGTGCCTGGTGTTAGGCTCACCGCTTATTCCATAGTAGGACGTAAACGTAACTGGTGAAACGTGGGAGTGTTCGACAATGCTCTCCCCACCCCTTCGGGGGTTACGAGCGAGACATTATATTTTTCTATTGATTAGAAATTAAGTTTTGCTGTGATCGAAGAGCAGACTAGTTGACGTTTTTAAAACTATGAAAGGATTAAAACCGATCTAAAATATTGTTATTTTTATTGCCCTAATTAAATTAAATTTTCTAGTAGTGGTTCGGAGTCTGGATATGTGCCCAATGCATGGCAATAGGCTCACCACCTATTCCATAAT
>DWTO01001278.1:0-16758 GCA_018244755.1 Jemadia pseudognetus
ATTCGACGAATTAAAAAAAACATTTAAAACGATTCAATAAGATGCAAAAATACAGTTACCGAAAATGTACCTATATAAGTCGAAAAAAGGCTTACTATAATAAAATAATGTATTTAGTAGAGAACCTGTTTATTGTTATTACGAATGCCGAATAGGCACTAACATGAATGGCTAATGGTCGCCAGCAATCGCTAATGGCCAGGGTAGTCCCGCGAACATTATCGCCGATAGTCTCCGAAGAAGAGTGGAGTCGTGTCCACCGTCGACAGTCGTACATATCAAGTGTCGCTCGCCGTGGGGCTCTCTAACATAAGAAAATCGAAACATTAAATAAAGATCTCAAAATTTTGCGAAAGTGCCGGGTCACTTTGCTTAAAGAGAACAAGGTTTACCTAACGACCGAAACAGAAATATTCAAATTCTGTCACAGATTTTTATTGCTTTTGTGAGGAAACAGGATTTGTTTACCAATTTGGCTGTTTGGTTTAAGTTAACACAGTTATAAATTATTTTCTTCTTCTTTTTTTGTTGACTGATACCTGTTTTATAGTGGTGAAGTTTTATGCTCATATGTATAATCTAGCGTATAAATATATTTGCCGGTGAGATAAGTCCTCAAGACAATTGACTAATCAAAAATGGACATACCTATGTGATAATTATAAATTAATATACTATTATAAACATTAAACGTGTGTGTGCATATTGATAAACAACATATTTAAATAGATAAACAAGATATTTAACTAGCTGACCCAGCGAACTTCTTACCACCTAACAATGAACGAATATTTTATTATGTCTTTATATATAAAAACCTCGTGTCACGATGTTTGTATATGATGTGCGGTACATGGACTAAATAATGTGCAGCAAATAACAAAATATTTGAAATTATAACACAACGCCATCTATTGAAACTTTCTCTACTTAAAAATATTGAGGTATAGTATGTAATTCTCACCGCCATCTATTGATAACTTATATTACCTTTTATCTTTAAAAAGCCTTAAACTCTCAGAAAAAAGATGAGTTTTACTATTCAAAATAAAGACTGTCCTATCTTTTAAGTTCGACCAAACAATACATATGTACAAAATTTCATTAAAATCGGTTCAGTAGTTTAGGAGTCCATCACGGACAAACACTGTGACACGTACTTTATATATATTAAGATGTGTGAAAGATTTCGCTCGCCGTTCTTTGGTACAAATTTTCATTCGCTAAACGTAAGATTAAAATTTTTGTTATTTGTGTATTCAATGGATGAATCTCGTTTCGATTTACAACTAACCCATAAAAAGACAAGATAACCTTGGTTGCAATGGCCTTTGGGTTTTAAAAAAAGGATTAAACTCATTAAGCAGCACAAGATTAGTTACTACAAAGATCAAAATGAGCAACGACTAACATATATTTCCGATATTAGGTTCGACATTAAAAATGGTTTTGTTGCAAAATAAAATTAATATTGAAAAATCATAGAAAATTAAGAGCTCGACTGTAATTTGCTTTGAACAATAATGTAGACGGGTTCTATTAATTTTATAAGAACTGTACGTTTCAATGTCTTCCGTTTCGCAACAGAACATTATTGTAAAGTGGCCGCAACCGGCAGCAACGGTAAGTTGTTGATACGTTCCTTGGAAATTCGTGTTTTTTTGTGAATCGTTATTAATGAGCGGAAATGACTAATTTCCAAAAATAAAGCAAGCGTTGTTCACGCCCTCTGTTATAAAAATTGCGTTACAATAATAATATAGGATAAAATGTTGTTATTTCTTAATACTCGGTATGATCACCACACCGAACTTGCCTCCGTATAGCGAATCTGTCATATCTGTTATAAGGTCATCACAGACGGAGCTATATATCTAAACAAATAAATAAAATTGGTGCGTCTGGTTGTAATTTTACAATAACCGCTTTTTCTAAATACATATGTATACATATAGGTATATACAGTAGTATTGGTGATGTCTTATTAGAACATGTTGCTGATTTTGTTCATATATATAAACATAATTAGATTAGATGGTTCAATGTATTGGGTTGGTTTTAAGTTATTTACGGTGACGCATACGACTCGCGGGTTTTCCTAAAATATGCGACGCTTGTTATTTTGCTTGTGCCAGAGGAAATGTACTATTTGCCTTTGCCTATTTTTTGGGTTTTACCGGCGTGATGTTGCATTCCGAAGCATATACATAGTTGAAATAAGTGAAGTAATTATTCAACCAGGAGCAATTTGCTCACATTGGCACTGGAACTAGCTTAATTTAGGTATGAGTTAATTAATAATGGATAGTCATACGGGAATTGCTTACACACCCACGTGTGTGTATGTGTGTGTGTGTGTATACATACATTATGTGTGTATGTACGTACGTTTTACGTAAATTTTAATTTTCACGTGCAATAAAGAGATTGACGAACGTAGAAGTAGCATGACATATGTTTTTTGATCGTGATATTTGATATTCGGTGCTCTCTGCTTACCTCGTTAGGTGTCTAGCGTGACAATATGATGACAATAATTTATATTATTCTCTGTGTCACACATACACACTTATTCTCATGGAACTTCCGACAACAGTTTACTTCTAGGACCGATTAGATAATGTTTTTTTTTATGTGGAGAGATTAGTAAACCTGTAACCAATTCCAAATAGCGCTAACCTGCGTCGGAAATACATTTGAAGGTTGGCTAAATTCCATCGCTTTCGGTTTTGTGTATATCCTAATGTTATATATGAAGTTCGCAATACATATACCTATTGCATAAAATATTTACAGGCTTGCGAGTATGTCTGTTACATGAAAAATAACTTTCTCGTGTTCTGGAAATATTCGATTGTCAAAATTGGAAGTTGAAAATTACGCAGCGCCTGAACATCGACGAACATTATGTTAATTATCGACGTACCATTATTTTGAATTCCTGTCACGACCTGGTGATCTATGCGTGAGAAGCGATTGCCTCTGTCAGCCTTGACTCTGACGTTATACAGCGTGACGTCAAGCGACTTCTATGACATGTAACTTGTCCATAAAATAAAGACACGGTTTAAGAAATGCTTATTTTATTATTTGTCTACGCATTACTTTCGAACATATATACTTTAGTAATGTTTATACCTAGTAACTGTAATGGGTCACAAATATGTTGTGTATATATATATATATAATTGATAACCGAGCTATTGAAAACACTTTTAAACGATTAAGACGTCGAAAATCTTAAGTGCCAAGAGAGTAGGGATTCAGTCATCCCAGCGAAATGTTAAAGTTGTTATTTAGATAGCTTCATATTCCTAACATCATAAAGCATAGATAACATACATACAATGCTGACGCCGGTGTCGGGTAAGTTTCGACAAAATCCACGCATACCGACGTAAATATGAAGAAGCAACTGCGGATGCCCTGTAGTACACTCTACATATGCACGCTATGTAGAGTCAAGCATTCATTTGGGATAATTAATGCGTGTTCCGCGTCCATTCGTCGTAATATTACACCAGCGACACAGAGGTAAAGCCGCGGCCATGAAGCAATAATGACGCTGAAATTGCATCACGTATGGAAATAAATATTATACACACACTGCTTCAATTTTGCATTGATGCATTTTAATACACTAAACAAACTTACCACTAGTTTGGAGTTCATATCATCAATGTAAGCGCGTTATAGCGCACATAATTTGCAGATAACATTCGGCCATATTTTGTTTTTGTACTTTGAAGTGAGCTGCGTGTTTAGAATAGAATAACGTACATTATCCTAAAAACTCTAGACAAGTTGTCAGTACGTGCGAAAACGCGAGGGAGCGGGCTCAATTAATTTAAAAACTGAAAGATGAAAAATATGTCTAGCGATAATGTAATATTATACATACATATACATATATTATTACATACATAATAATATTAATACATACATATATGAGTGGCCCCGTTGGTAGAGAGGTTGGTGAGGCTGACTATTGCGTCAGAGGTCGTGCGTTCGATTCCCACCCAGAGTAAATATTTTTGTATGATGAACCTTTTGGTTACCACAACACAATGTCTCTTGACACTGAGATCGTATGGCCGTTACTTGAGACGTCACAAGATGTTAACATTATTGATACTAAAGTACATATGTACATATATAAATAACGTTAGTAAATATTAATTTCAAATGTTAACCATAATCACTACTTCACTGAATTCACTGATTCAGTTCGGAGAAGATCAAACAGTAGAGGTGGAAGGGGTTATGTTTCAAACACTCCGTAACAGCGCAAAGTGGCTTCAACTATATTCAGAATAAGCCGATGATTATGGCATCGAATTAAACGAAGCCCCAGGACGGTTCTATCTACGGGCATGTTACGTGTGCATTTTGTAAATACGCGCAAAAACAAACAAGTAAATAGAGACTTGTATCTATGTATTATACCCGACGGTCCACGACTTTCTAATCAGGCGTAGAAATACTAATTTTGAATAAAAACTTTGCACTAATTAAGACGTGATATAAATATATAGAAGTGAATGGTAAAATCGTGACGAAACCTGTACACATTACAGTTCTTTGTAATATCTGTCGACCCGTAAACGACTCGTGTCGCGGACTAAGGCCGGAGCTCTCCTCATTCTCAGAGGACACCAGCGGAACTGTAAAATGGTCGGTGATGATGATGAAAGATACATAAATAAGTCGTTTTGATAATTCTGTAGCATACACATATGTATATCACTAGTAATTCGTAACAAAGAACAAATGTGTAAAGTTTATTTGAACAAATGTACCTGTTTGTATTCAACACACATGGCAGTTAAGTCTCATGCAAATATGGCACTATGTGTAACGCGTTTCGCCTCACTTCGGCGTTGCTACGTGATATCAAAAGCAAATCTATGTTATATTAAGCACTAGCGCGTTATAGTGTTGCGGTGACCGTTCGAGCGTTTACATTTTAAGTGACAACATGTGACAAGCGAAAGTTTTCATGAATGGTTTATGTTAACAGCGTACATGTTCTGAAACAATACTTGTAACGGCATGTGTTGATTAATACTCGCCGATGTTAGCTATGTTCGGCTATTGTTACGTTCGGTTATAATATCCTGTTTATTATGGTTACGGTTGTGGCGCAACGTCCCGACTCGACGCTCGTGCACTCCGTTTGGTTATATCCCGGTTGTAAAGTACATGCAATGCGAGCAATTTGTTCAGTTACTTCAATTTCGTGCGATATTTATTGACGATAATATTGTAATAACGATGTTGTGTCGCGAATAGCGCACATTAATCTCTAGTTTTCGCAAATTTCTTGCTTTAAGCCCTTGAATTTTGCTCGTGCAGAATAACGAAAACAATCACGTAATTATTATGAGATATATTGAAAATATTTTTTACGTAAATAAATTAGTTTATTGTCTTGTTCGATTATAAAATATTCACTTCAAGTAAAAAATGGCTAGAAATAAATCATTGCGAAAACAAACAAGCTGTTTAAGAGAGCCTACGTATGTCATACGTCGGGTGACGTCAATTCGCGCCAGAACTCACAGACGCCAAAGGTAAAACTACAATGATACTGTTAAACATAAACAATATTTTACAACAATTTTTCTAATGATTCGTATTCATTTGTAACATTTTTTCTCGCTTTTTAGTATAAATACAACGCTATCTAAACTGTGTTACTGTTATTTATACGACTAGGTAGGTATGTATACATGTGATAAAGCTGTATGAAACTTTATACGGAACGCTGCGGACTGGTTTCTTATCTGCTCTGATATTATACATTGCACGTTTTATATTTTTATTGTATAATTCTGGAATTTTAATATGTTAATATTATATTATTGACTGCCTCGTTGGTGGTGTTGGTTGCAAGTGCCACTGCCGATCGGGAGGGCCTGGGTTCAATTCCCGTCTCAATGTCTCGGAGTCTGGATATGTGCTCGGTGTATGGCAATAGACTCACCACCTATTCCATTGTGGGACGTTAATGTAACTAGTGAAACTTGGGAGCGTTCTACCTACCTCTTCGAGGATTAGAGGCGTTACGTTCACGTTACGGTGGTAGACGTCAGGCGTTGGTATGCGAATATTTAGGTAATACAACCTGACATCAGGTTACTGTAAAAAACAGGACTGTGTGAAAAATATATAAGCAAATGATGAATTATATGAATAATATCTGGATATTAAATTATATAATAAGAGGCAGGAAGATCAAATTATTATATGTAGAAACAAATGGTTATTGGAATGGGTGATGACGTCCTATCTCGTTTCAGGTCGACAGGGAACTTCGCGTCGGGCGCGGCGGGTGGCGGGAGCGGGGCGGCGCGCTCCGCCCCCGCCACCCCGCTGCAGCTCGAACCACATTCAAGAACCAAACATGACAAGTGAGTACCAACGCTTACTTATTTGTATCTCTATTCTACACCGTAGCAGGCATTACAGAGGGCGTACTGAATGCCCAGTGCACTCTCCACCAGCACTGTTTCTTATAATGGTCCTTTATCGGGACCGTGTTAAAACCGAAACTGTTCTGCTACATAATTATGTAAGCTATTCCATATATTGTGGTATATTCGAACTGCATTATTGTAAAATTCCGTGATGGTTACCATTTTAAACAGATACGTGAAGTGTTTCAAATTAGTTCTTTATAAAAGACATGACGGTCTTGGTAATTTTGTTCAATCATCATCCATCATCAAACCATCAGCATATTGACAGGTCATGTTCATAACATCCACTTTTAATTTAATTGACAGTATATTTTAAAAAGACTTATCATTACAAATATTGAACCAAGGCCTTACAACTCGGTAAACAAATTTAAAGCCATATCACATTTCAGCGAATCAACGGGAAAACACATTGTTGCTCGTCGCGTAATTAATCATCTAGGGTTTATTGAAATACTAGCTGAATACGACGACTTGATCATCGTTGTTTTTGATGTTAATAAATCGTAACAAATATTGATTTTTCAAAGTTGTCTTTCAAAAAAGGCGTTGGTAGATAAGCACCGATTTAACAAAAAACTCTAAAAAAGATAATCAGTAGAGAAATCTGTATGACAATATTTTCTTACTTGTATATGTGTCGCAAATTATATTTATTGTCTTTGAAATACTGCTTTATAAAGGGCACGTTAAATCGTTACACATTTAGTGTTCTACATACATACCTACATACATATCCTCACGCCAGGTCCCTTACGGGGTAGGCAGAGAGCGCCGAGTGCCAAACAGCTAGTGTTTATTATATTTATTAGTGTTGCTATACTTATTATGTTTTCGAAAAACATTACACTGTCAGTCTATTTTATTTACCTAAAATCAATAAAAGCCATTTTAGAGCTCATATTGGTAATTAATTCAAATACATAGTTTAATAATAGTAACAAATGATTTACGACTGCACGTAAAATAGTTGTTCATGAAGTTATGATTTGCGCCAAAGTACATACTTATGAAATTAAATAATACCGATACAAATGGTGAACTAATTATTCCCTAGAACTCTATTATGAATAACTAGTGAACTAAGACCTGCATTCGAGTCTATTATTCTCAGTCTGTTATTCACAACCGCTGGAGCGTTATTAGCTTTAATAAAATGGTCTGTCGTTTGAATACTTAAACAAAACAGGACGAAACTACAATGGATGACTTCTTCGATAATTTCCGTAATTTGAAATAATATTTTTGTATTATGCTCTGTAACTTATAGTGCATAAGAGGAACGGCATTAGAACGATGGATGTAGGTAGCAAGGATAGCAGTAGTAATTGGAAAATCTTGAAATAGCTGGGAATGGTTATATTTAGTTAGATATTATATTTGGTTAGATAATACCTATGTTTAATCACAACTATACTTCGTTAACCCAACTTCGTTAATTCATAGTCTACAATATAATATATAAGTTCATATCTAACACATTGATATACAAGTGAATAAGGTAGAGTAAAAAAGGTAACATAACGCCTGTAATTCCTGAAGACGTAGGCAGAAGAACGCAGTGCAATCCCACGTTCCACCAGTTACGTTTACCTACTTCTCACTATGGAATAGGTGGCGAGTGTTGCCGTATATGGGGATCAAATCCAGATTCCAAGCAACTAATACAAATTTCAGGTTAGAAAGATCCAGTAGTACCTGATTCGAACCCCGGACATTCCCATCGGCAGTCACTCCCACTCGACCAACGCGGCAGTCGATATATAATAGTTTCCGAGAAAAACAAAATAAACGCAACGGTTCTAGTTCATTTAGCGCTAGCTGTGTTACTGCAACTGGGCAAATTAATAGAACTCCCGTTGCCAAGATATGAAGAACACTAGGTACAGAACCAATTTTACATCATTGCGTTTTGTTCTTAGTTTACCTTTAAGATTGTTTAAATTCAAGCAATAATGTACATTTGATCTTATTTTCAATATTCATTCGTTATATAAACTGAAGCGCGTCGTAGTAAAAGGTAGAGCAAAAAAGAAGCCCTTTTTTGTTCTAAGTTATAAATAAAAGCTTTTAAAAATCGTACGTTATAAAAAATATAAAAGAATTCCCACCAAAACCAGATTCTTGAAAAGATTAAAGTAATGATAATTGTTTGAAAATATTCTTTTGACAGAAGTAATTTAAAATGAAAAAAATTATAAACACCTTCAGTTACGTTGACGTTATTAAAAACATATTTTATGTATTGTAAAAAATATAGTTAATATGTAGGTACAATACAGTTAATACACAAAACTGCGGTTGCAATTATTTATAATGGTAAACATATTTGGCGGTATCCAAATCACCACTATAATACACTTATTACGCTGTACAATTTTCACTAATGTATACATCATTAGAGTTCCGTGGAAGTTGGGCGAAATCCATTTTTTTAAATTATTTTAAATCTCCAATTGCTTCTAAATTTTTTATCACCATTGAAAAATTATGGATCGAGTAAGCCAAATGTTAGCCTGTTGTTGTGTCAGTGCGTTGCAATAATTCAACATAGTCGCTAACCATTTTTTTTATCGTTGCTCTGATGGACACGAGTTTCCTGTTAGAATGAGTAGGGTTAAGGACATACTCTACTGAACTGGCTAAGTGCGAGTTTATAATCATTGTAATTTTATTTCTCAAGTATAGACCTTTGTTTATTAATCGCATTTATGTTGAGCGAAGTATTTATTACCACTGTGTGTGTATACAAAAATGTTTTATATTATTTTCGAGGATATCGTGTTTTCCAAGCTTGAAGATCTTATCATTGGATAGTATGCGTTGCTAAGTAACAATAAAATTATTGTTTTATCGAATATGTAAATGACACGACTCCTGGCATATGTCCAATTACTTCAGTTATTATACTTACACAAATTTACTATAGAACACAAAAATACTATAGAATAAAGAGTAAAAAGATTAATTTCTTTGCATTGATTTACATCGCTTATTCCTTTATTATGGACGGGTACCTAATACTGGTCAATTTGGTCACATTTCGTAATGTACATTATTAAATTGTTTGGTATTGCTTGCTCAGTGCAAGATATCGTATTGACTTTTATTGTTTTCCTTAAAAAAAACTCAAATCCTTAAATCAACTGTTATAGTTCTTATATCAATCGTCATGTTTTCGTCGAAGTCTACTCAGAACTCTAATAGTAACCGAAGAGATATTGAAAATAAACGAGAACTATGTTTAATCCCCCAGTGGAACCCGCCACGTCTGACGCGAGCTGGCCAATGTTATTGCAATACAAATTTTCAATTAATAATAAGTCTGCGATTACTAGCGTGTTTGTCTGAACGACGCGGGCTAATCAGTGACGTTCATATCGCTATCTGGGCAAAACGTGTTTAGGATGTTACTATTAAATAATACGAATATTCGCTAATATTTTCATACATTGTATGATACAATCCTCGTCAGTGAACCGGATCTGTGATCTGTGATTTGAGTTGGACCGTATGTTATTGCAAGCGTAGTGAGGTGTTATCCTAGAATGTGCTTTTAAGATCGATGCCCGATAATGGCTCTCACCCCGGAAGCGAACGAGGACGCGACATGGAACGCCATTAAACTTCTGAATGTTGCATGTGATGGATTCAAGTGAATATCCCTTTTTTTCATTTGTTTATGTAATGCAATAAAGAGATGAAAACACTTATCAATTGTTCAAGTTTAATCAACGCACAACACAAACATTTGGGTAGATCTGCGCGGAAACTCGTTTGTAGCACGGTCATATTTATGTTGTACCATCGCTGACAACGGACAGCGGAACATTTTTATATGCCAAAGGATACATGGTCAAATACTGGTTCGTCATTAAAATAGTGGTTATTGTGAAATAAATTCTCCGATAGAACAAGCAAGAGACAAATATATTTTATTATTGTATTGTTATTTTCTATCATTTCTATGTCCAGCAGTGGGCTCGCGGAGGCTGTTGGATAGTGTTGTTGTTGATGGATTGTTACATGTGATGAGTTTTACAACATATTGACATTTGATATTTGTGCACAGAATACATAGGTTTTCGTTTGCGAGAGATTGCGATGACATATAATAAAAAAAGATGATTAATTTAAAATAAACTTTAGTAAAGCCGGTTAAATCTTGCTCTTAGTTTGAAAGCAGTGTCAGTACAAATACGTGAAAAAAATATATAGTAGGACTCTCCTAGGAAAATAATAATTTGCATATGTAAATCATATCGCATCAAAAGCGCAAAAAAAGTGTTTTGTTACAATCCTTTGTTACAATCCAAATACCAAAAGACGTGAATATATTAAAACGGTTATTTCAAAGTGTACAAAATAAATTTGTCAGATTTTTTGTCGCTTAATACATTTTTTCTTTTTAAAGCTTAGGAGTTACTAATGATATATGACTTCGTAGAAATATGTATGTGCAAATGTGATGTTATGTGTACAAGAATTATACGAAAAATGAATTATATTTCATGTATATTTGGTTATTTATAGTATTGCATTAAATATACATATATGTAATATCTGACCAAGTGAGGATTAGTGTAACCAAGTTTGGAAATTTTGAAATACCTGCTCATATTATGTAGAAGTTTATTTAAATACTTAAATAATTGAGTGACTCGTTGGTCTAGTTGCAAATGCGACTGCCAATCGAGAGGTCCTGGGTTTAAATTCCGGATCGGATACTATCGGACGGATCGATCACTTCAAATTTTGCTTCGTGATAATGATAAACATCTTAAAGAGAAAAATCTTAAATAGTAATGTGTTTTTGACAAGATTTGCATTAACTGTATTAATTTAGTGTTAGTTCCATTGCCAATAGGCTTACGCTCTGTTCCATGGCACGTATAACAAAAATGATGAAACGTGGTAATATTGTACTCATCTGCGTATTCCTTCGGGGAAATATATGCGCTATGTTAAAAATACATTGATTTGATGACGTCAGCTGGGCTTAGTTAATACGCCATCTAACCGTTCAACACGAGTGACCCCCATTATGAACTGTAAGTGACATGTGTATTACGACTCCTTTTACAAAGTCAAAACCAAGTGCGAATGTACTTAAGTAATCTGTTACATGCAACGTAATGTCAACCCTAAGTGTAAACAATTATTTATGTACGAGGCAACGGTTATCAGCTGGAAAACGTTGAAGGTTGACAACAGTTATCTCAGTTCGCTGCAGGCCTGCACTCTGCAGTCATTATTCAACGTTCGCTTTGCGTTCAGGCGTATGGAAATTAACTTATTGTTGCTTGTCAACTAGTTCCATCATATTGATATATGGTTGTATCGAAATGTACATAGGGATGAGGAAAATAGGACCATTCTTGTTGCTTGTATGATATATCACATTTTAATATTGAAAACAATTGCCAGAATTTAGATTAAATATTGGGTAAATTGTGCCTTAAAAGTGCCAATGTTTTGGTTACAAGGTGCAAAATATTACACAATCTTGACGGATTTAATCAAAGAATAAAATACATATGTCATCATAGACATACCGGATGTATTTCTTATTTTTGTCATTTATCTTATTTGTCTTTTTGGGTCACTATATGTTCTTACCTTTTTAATAAATAAAATATTCAACAGGTTTGGCTTTTGCAAGATTCGTTGTAAATAGTGGATAAATGTTACGCCATTTGTTAATGAGTCTGTGGAATTAACAATTTTTTTTCGTCTTCATTAGGAGATCATGTTGATTGTAATTATTGTATTATTTCTAAGAAATTATGTCGGTGGTAATTTTTTACTATACCACACGCCGATTTTATCATCGCCGTAAAATCTGTAATAACCTCGCACCGTTCCGGTCACGATCACACACGCTTTATTACACTTATAAAGAAGAAGAATAATTTTATAATAGGCCATTATTATAGCACTTGTTCTTCGTTCGTAAATATTATATTCGTCGCGTATAAATAAATGTACTTGATCAATAAGAATTGACAATTACTGACGTCACATAATTAGTGTTCTACACTCTCCTGTCTACCTATTCGGGATTACAGGCGTGATGTTACGTTTGTTTTTGTAATGGTGTCACAGGAAATGTTAGTATGCTTCAAGTTTTATTCAGTTGTTCGTAACAGTATGACATAATAGTTAACTATGATTGTTAGACAAATATGTATGTATAACAAGTCAACACCAATAGGTACATCCCTCTGTACTCTAACTGTATATGGACTAATGTAAATATATACTTATGTAACTATAAACTTCGAGAACAATTTGGGTATTACGTCCTAACGTGTTTATCATCTCAGCTTTCTGAATATATTCAGTTATACCTAATAATGTTTTACCGCAAAAACTCTAAACTATACTATAGGTAATTAAAAATTTGAAGCGGTTAACATGCAATAAGTTAAACGACGCACAGGAAAACCCGGTGTGCAAGCGTATTTCGCGATGTTGGGGCCGCGCGAGCGTCATGCGTGCGGCCGGCGGCTGGCGTGAGTTGTACCCATTTGCTCAATCAACACAGATAACGTTGATGTTCCCGGCTCGCCCTCGATTCCTTCGCTCCGGTACCGTTTGCAAATTAGCGCTAGAGATATTATTTTTCAATGTAACGTAATCATTCAATGTTCTATGTTTCGATCTAATTGTAAGTTTGCGCAGTTGTACATTGTTGCTGCTTTCCTAGTTATAATTTAATTTGGTTAACATTTAAGAAAAAAGGAAAAAAAAACAGTATTAGTCCAAAGATTTTTTTTGTTTGTATGACCAACACGGAATAGTTTTATAGCTCAGTATTAGGGGCGCACAATTTTAGATACATGTTACGTTGTGGTTGTAAACATTTGCCAAATATGATTTTTATTATCAATCTAATTAGCAATATTCTTTTTACACCTTCCGTCATTGTGATAATATTTTAAGGTGTGCTATAAAAGGCAGGAAGTATATGGCCATATGTTTCCTCAAGATGGTTAATGTATGCCACCGATAGTATTTTTAAATATAATAATCTCGAATATGACCTCGTACATTATGCATAATTACTATAATATGATAAGACTACTTGTAGCGATAGAAGAGATTTTGTCTCACGCGAAAGCACGCCAAAAATTTTGATAAATCTTTAACTTCAAGATTGATACAACATCTGTCTCAACAGCAACCTAAATATAATTTTTGCATGCTATCAAGATTCAGGCATTTTTATGTGGACGTCAACTAAAATCCTCTTTATAAATTCATGCATTTGATATGACTTCTGTTCATGGAATGATCTAACCGAATAATAACAGTTAAGGAAGGATATTTTTCAACTTAATTTTCCTGTTTTGTTGAAGTGGAATTTAGTTCTCTATTGCAGTTCCGTTTTAATTTTTGCGAATGATTCAATGTCGAAAGAGGGTCATACCCATACCTGTGGCGATTTATTTGCAATTTGAATTATTTTATTTAATCTTACTTAAACATTATTAAATAGGTGCGAAATGACGAATGAATTGCCTAGTGGCATTCCTCTTCAGTTATCGTCGAATGCAAATAAAACATAACGTTGGGGAATGTACTTATACACGAACTACAAAAAAGATAATGAAATTAAATGTAAAACGGTACATCATACCTATGATCCCTGAAGAGGTAAGCACATGGGTGTAGTACATGCCCACGTTTCAGCAGTTACGTTCACGTCTCACTGTGAAGTAGGTTGTGAGCCTATTGTCACACATCGGGCACCAATGCAGACTCCGAGGCACTCTCAGAATATCTAAATTAGAAAAATTCAATAGTGCCCGGCTCGGTATTTGAACCTAGGACCTCCCGATCGACTTTCGCGCTTGCAACCAACACGACCAACGAGGCAGCCAAGATGTATGGAATTAATGATTCTAATATTTCTAATGATAAAGGCCCGAATGCTCATATCAGATAGATAATTTTATATACATATTCGCTGTGAACATGTGCTTATCATGCAATAATATAGTACTATGCTACAAATTATAGAAACTTGCAAAGTCTACCAGTGTCAGAGATCTAAGTTCTCCCATGCAGAAAACTTTAACTAAACCATCACGTTTTATTTACTTGTTAGACCCTGTCCTGCCTGGTCCAAAACAATATTTAATAGAATCCGTTTTGCACAATCAAACTTAGCCTCTGACATAATTCTTATCCAGATTGTAATCCATTTTTATTTAATATTACATTTTTCCGCTATATAAAAGGCAAATTAGTAACTGGTGAATTGTGGGAGTGTTCTGCATTCCTCTGCCTACCTCTTCGGGGATAACAGGCGTGATGTTACGTTTTTAAAAGGCAAATTGTGTTGAGCGTGTAATTAATAAATCGTTATTGTCGTATTAGTTAGGTCATTGATCAGTCGATATGAAGCAAATAAAATGAAATGTGTGCGTTATTATAAGAACATACATAAAATTAATTTAAGCAGTCACGACAATTTAAGATTTAACATATTTGAAATTACTTAAAACGTATGTAAGATTAGCTTTTTTCGTACTACTTATTTATTCTGTGTATATATGTATATAAGGTTCTTAACATTACGGCCTTGACTGCCTTATATAGTAAAATAAATATTAAAATTATCAGATTTTAAGCTTAGAAAAACACTCCTTTATGTATCATGACTAGTTTTAGGTTCGTTGTTAACACGGAAAGAGTGGTGTTAAATTTTTCCTATGTACACCCATATAATAAATGAGTGTTCATTTCGATAAAGGCATTCGCTAAGAATTATTGTATATAAAGACATGTCGTGAAACCTGATGGGGATAAACTATCAAAAATAAAGAATCGACTGCTTATCGGGATCGCGACCCAGTCGTAAAGGAATAAATATAAATAAAGGAATGTCCAATATAGATTCGATTTTTGTTAAGTAGTCCTTTAAGTGTTGTTCATAGTATATTATGTAGATACATATTCTTAGTTGTATATAATTTGGTCTCATCGATTTATTTCGCTACTATTTGCAGATGATTGAATTATTATATATTTTTTCCTTATATCTAATCTAACGATCTGACTGTACGCCGCGATCATAAATGATTGCACTTTACTTCGCTACGACGTTACAGATGTATGTATTGAATGCGAGTTGCAGTCAGTGTTTTTGTGTCTAACGATCGCGCTGTACCGTTCGACAGCGGCGAAGCGGTGCCGGTGAATGGGAACTCAGGTGATACTGGCCTCTTACCGAACGGCGATCGTACGATCAATCCGCTCTCTATATCGGCGTTGTATGTCTAATTGCGAATATTAGCAGCCGCTGCGGATTCTCAGTCGCGTGGCCCGCCACCGTGAGACGTCACAAGGTCAACGCTCTTGCTTCCGGAGAGGTCGCCATTCCTCACTTCATTCATAATCATTCATTTCGTTCACTTCACAGTGATGGGAAAATGTACCTGAAAGCGTGTAATTGTGATATGTCTTGCTGGGCCGGTCGGTTTTGTTGCTATCTTATCGTGGCGGTTGCGATAAATTACATCGTATTCGATCCACAATCGATCGTGTTTATACATAAGCATCCAGCCAACAGTCGGCCTCTCGAGCGCGCACGGAGCGCTGCGCTCGCGGTACGCGTTTGTGAATCATATTTTTATTGACTTGACAGATTTCTTTTGACGTGTATTTACGTTTTGACCGCACACGTGTCCGCGTTTTAACTGTGCCGACACGCGCACGACTCGGTTGATGGAATCTGTGACCGAAAGAAATCACTTATATTAATGTATTAAATTGAAAGTTAATTTTATATTGCCGCGATTGTAAAAATTGTTTACGATTGCAATTTCGTGGTTTATCCTGTTCACGATTTTATTATAGAATTGTTGTTGCGGAAAGTATTGAAAATATCGTTGAAAATACTTCCGATAATCTTCGTACTAAACTTTATTTGTACATAATGTTGTGTGGACAGCAACAAAAGCATACAGACTTTATCTAATCAAGAAAATGATAGAGGGTCACGAAGGTTACTCGGAAATTGTCCGGCAGATTTGTCGTTAATTATAAATATGTCGTTCCATGTATACACAGCCATATGTTTATATCATAGTTTCATAAATGTAATTAGTGCCTCTCACCATATACGCCTCTGAATATGGTCAAGACTTTCACACGCGAAGTTACCGTGGAATTTCACACTCGAAATTAGAACTTTTTAACAATCAAGATGTGTCCATCGGTTAGTAACTGTTGTGTGTGAAGAGTTCCGATAAACATCAAAAGGATG
>DWTO01001279.1:0-16755 GCA_018244755.1 Jemadia pseudognetus
AAACGTGGGAGTGGTTCTGCATTCCTCTGCCTACCTCTTCGGGGATTACAGGCGTGAAGTTACTTTTTTTTTTAATGATGTGGCCTTAAAATTACGTACAACCCTTAATTTTTACCTTTCTGTCACCAAACCCTATTTTTTAATAGGCATATTAGTAATTTAATCATTTTTAGCTCTAGTCGATAACTAATCAATTATCACTAGATCAGTTATCCCAGTCAGGCGTCTACCGGCGTAATTACAATAAATTTAAAAAAATAATGTTTGGTGTTTTCTAATTTTTATATACCGTCATCGGTCACAGGGTTCGCTGCCTCTATCACTCAATCTTAAACCACATCCTCACACACGAGTTAAGGAAATAATGTATATACATATAGCAAAACAACGTTTGTTGGGTCAGCTCGGTCATACACATATAAAAATCAATGTTTGTTGGTTTGTCTTTTATACACTCTGAAATGGTAAGAGATTGAGCATTGATATCGTTGGCAACTTTGTTCATAATTGTTTGGGATAGGTTTTGGAAAAATACCAGTTCACCTGGGTGAGCTAAACATGTTTAATATTTGATTTCATCTTTGGTCATTCATTGCAGTTAACGTGTAATTTAAATGTTCACAACTTCGTTACAGAGTATTATATTTATACTGAAAAATATTGACTGGACATAAAATGCTGTAACGTACACCGCGTGTTTCGTAACAACATCAAGCAAATAAAAAGTCACGAATTATGAGAACGAATATTTTTTCTGTCGCACCACAGTCTGAGAACAAGTTGAAGTAGTGAAAGAAGTTGAAAATGCTCTCGTGTGCTGTGTTGTACGAGTACGGTACGGTATGTAGTCGCCCTGCTCGTTGTCGCCTCCACTAACACCGTGTGCACGTGGCTCAGCGCTCGGACGCTCGCGCGACTTTCGCACACAGGGAGAATACGACAATCACATAAACTTTTCTACGACATATGTTCGCTCTATTAGGGCGTCCTCCTATATTTGTGTGACTTCCACAATTGAGCAGTAATTGCGTTGGTTTTGTGGTTAGCTACCCAAACCAACGGCTCGTGGGTTTGTATATATGTATATCTCTGTAATATGTACAAGTATTTATTCTATATGAGAGTTTAGAAACGTTAATACTAATAATAAATTTAGCAATTTATGTAAATTTTGTAAGTAAAATATTAAAAATACGGCGAATTAATATGTGTATGTTGGAAAATTTGTAGCTTACACTTTTACAATAAATTATATAATTTAATATGTAGGTATACAGGCGTAGTAATGTGAACATTACTATCGCTGATATATCAACACACCGGTCGCTTACCGGGCAGGCAGAGAGCACCGAGTGCCAAATATCTCTCCCCTTACAACTCGCACGCTCAACATACGCGCACACCTGTTTTCGGTAATTACTGATTCTCTCATTAGTCAATATATGATCTGCTTGGTTAAGTTAACTATTCCTCTCTTGTTCTCGTTCGCTAAACTTTGTAACGTAACTTTGTAACTTTTTCTTCGCCTTGAGGTCGTGTTGTCAAGTAAAATTACATATTTTGTTTTTCATTCAATTTTCATTTGTCTTTTTTTTCCTTCAAGCAAACTTTACTAAAGAACAATATTTGTAAAAGAAAATTAATTGAAAGATTGAAGTAAAAAAAACCAAAGTTGTTACTTTAATTTCCACATTGGCCCAGTGGCCCGCGGCGGAGCGCGCTCGCGGCGCGGCTATTGATACCAAATATTTTATTTTGGGTACATTTAGCGCTCTATTTATGTATGTATGTATAAATGTGTATCATACATAAACATATACGTGTGTATGTGAACATATATTTGTGAAATATATCGTATGAAAATGAATTGTATCGCCACGCCAGATCCCTTAAGAGGTAGACAGAGAAAGAATACATATTTTTTGTATCAGTAGGAAGGTATTAATGGCTTATTCGAGGAAATGAACACAAAGCGTTAATTTTTCAATTCATTTTTATTAAAACCATCACTTTCGACAATCGTAAATATCTATTATATTTGTCTTTACAATAAAATATACGTATATATTTAGTAATGTCGGTAGCTATTTCAAAAAAGGTGTCTCTAACATTGTCGTACAGAGAACGCTTTACCCACAATGAATATCTACGGTAAGGTAACTATCAATGCTAAAACACGCAATACTATTTTTATATTATATTATTTTATATTGGAATATTTGAAACTAGTTCGAGATAAATGACGTGAAAGTTAATCCTCGAGAGGCCGACACCACGAACATCGCCCCGGATCGTCGGATAAGTGGAGTTAAAATTTAGATTCACGACATTTAAACGGATTTATGGGGATCGCGATGCTGACTCACAATAACGTAGCGAGTAAACACGGCGTCCTTCGACGAACAAAGACCAAGACCCGCGCGCGTCGTTACACAGAGTTGGCTTGTTGAGCATTGATTCAGGAGTCGATTTAGAGATGGCGGAGATTCATGGAGTCGGAACGCTTGGAGCCAATGGGGAACTGGGAGAGGTCGATCTCGTCCATGGGGTAGTCGGGTCTGTACCTCTTCTTGTCGAAGTTGGACCTGTAAAAAGAGGTCTGTTAATAATTGGTTTGTAAAAACAGCATACATTTATGATGGGAGTGGTGAATGTACATGAATCATGCCAGCTCTTTAACGTAAGATATACTTGACATTCAGTGCTCATTGCACTGTGCACATGATCAAAAAGTGGCAAAACTGAGCTCCATATGATCATACCGTATACGGAGTGTGGTCTCTCGTGACCGACTAATCTGTTGTTAAAAGATTATCATTATTATGAACCCCTTTATCTAGTGTCGGACACGGGTCTCCTCGCAGAATGACTAAGTTAAGGTTATAGGCTGCCAGGCTGGCCAACTGCCGATTGGCAGACTTCAGTATACAACACAATAGTCGAGGAGGCAGTTATCAGCCGAAGGTTCAAAACAAGATGATTATAGTAAGAACAAAAACGGATGAAGAAAGCACTACAAATTATTCGTGGTTATCTTTCAACAGTCAGTCACAAAATTTTCAGTAACTTTAGAACGAACTGCATTTATCACTTAACATTAACTGCTTTCCCAGGCTGCATCACACTTCGTTAATTAGGAAACTTACACAGGGGCGTCCAGGTAGTTGGATCCGTACAGGTGGTAGAACCGCTTGAAGGGGAAGGGCATGGAGGTCTGGTCGATCTCGTCGAAGTTGCGTTTGACGAACGTGTTCATGTTGGATCTAAAGTGAACACCATAGATAAGAGTGACAAACACCTCAATTATTCATAATTATGTTTGTCATGACGTTCGTACGTAGTAAGCGAATGAACAGGCGATTAACACATGTCTTGCTTTTAAAATATGGAACTAATTTTTTATCTGCAAATTTTTTGACAAATATACACGATGTTACGTTATATTATATACCTAAACCTCTTACTTTTTTATTTACAATCACGATGCTGAATTTCAAGTCGCATAATTTATAAAACATATTTCCGTTGTGAATTTCCAATAATGTTTAAAAGCATGGCACTGTCGTTGTTGAAGTTGACAATGAACTGTGAAAGTGTGAATGTTCCCGCGCGCGAGCAAGTTGTGCAGTTACAGCGTGCAAATATAGAAGATGACATCTCGATATTAATACAGTCCGCATGAAACCTTTTCCGTGTACAGAGCGCCACGCTCCGCGGCGCTGGGTGCGACTTCGCGAACAAAGTTGGAAACTGCACAGCGAGATCCAGGTATTAATAATAAATAAAGCGGTGGTTAGCTCCGTACTTAACTTTTAGAGAAAAGTTTCACGTGTGTAAAATATGTACGTAATTTTATATGAACTTTCCGTCTAATTTCCCAGTCGGTCGCGGCACTCGCACTGTCTACACCTCTAGTGCGCATAGCGAGCGGGCATAACCCGTATAGCGGGGATCAATAGCAGCCCCACAGAAAATCATCGGGTATTAAAACAGTCTAAAAGTGTAAAGGGATGGTCGAATTACAAATTATATAATAATGGATTGAATGAGTGAGAGAACTTCTGACATGGACTTATTAGTTGTAATGTAAGACACGATTCTTCAATATACTCGTATATGTTTAGGTACGTATTAACTGTAGGTAAGAGAACTAGGTACATCCTTGATAACGAACAGGCATCCAGCAAAAAAGAATATAACAATCTTACTACACGTCTGTAGCAGTTGGACCTCCAACGGATTCATTACGTAGTATAAATGTGCCCAGTAATGAGTGGCGTAATCGCTGGACCACGGAGGCAATGGACTTCCAAAGGCTGACGGCTTCAACGGACGGTCATTATTTAGCATCTTTGTGTTCGGTATATTTCAGTTACTGTGCGACTCACCGGTCGATTTCATCGAAGTTGCGCTTGGGCAGTCCTTCGCCGTAATATCCGCTGTACTCAAAGGGCGCGACGAAAGACCAGGGCTCGCGTCTGGTGCCGTACGGACTGCAATACAAATATTTTTTACTAGATCTAACACTCGTTTCTGTAATATGGCACTTAGTCCATGGTAGGAACCTATCCCGTGGTGGGACGTACAACTTGTTAATCGTGAGACATAGACATATATAACGGAACCCTCCTGTTTATCCCTCTTGGAGAAATACAGTCATGATTTTATGTTATGTTAAATGTAGTGACAATGGATATAATCGGTGAAGTACAGGACGAACCAGGGTCAGCGACATAACGCTCAACATGATCACGTTGAATTGGCAACGGACTGGCCGTGTCGAACGAAGGAGCGGAGCTGATGCGGAAGGTAAGTTATTGAGTGGTGACTGCATCGGCAAATGAATAGTAGGACCTCCTCCTATTGAACGATCTAATAAACTAGAATAAAACACTTTCAAATTTCAAGTTACAAATTCTCATCTTTCAAGAATCCCACATAAATATTTATTTCAATTAAAATCTCAAATCAGGGTGTATTGTCCGTGTGTGAAAAAGTTCGTTTAGATTGGTGCTAGCCGCCGCGCGCCGATCCGCATACATGCCATACTCGTATACATAGCCTCGTACGACGCTATTCGACAACTTTGTGCAAATTTCTTCACAACTTGAATCAATTCGATATGCATTATACGTAGCATTTTATTCAATTTCAAGTTGAATAACCACTTTGATTATAATATGCCATGAGTTTAAAAATTTATAATTAAAGCATTGGATATATTTCCAAGTTATTGTCGAGCAATGATTTTAAATATGTAGAAAGTATTTAATATGAGTAGTGATACTTTTAAAGACAAGAGTAATGAATGCTGAAGAAATACAATAGGTCTGTAGCCATGGAGGTATTTGCTACAGTGCTGGGACATGGCGTGATAGCGTAATAATATAACATCACGCGTCTATTTCTCCGAAGGGGTAGACAGGGGAGTACATAGCACAACACTCATATAATTGGCGAGTTATGTTAATAATACTGTTAATGATTAATTGTTTATATTATAATAGTTACCTGGCGTACTGGTAGCGGCGCACCGCCCGGTCCCCGCCCTGGCGCGGCTGGCGCACGTCACGCACCAGGTTGCCGCCGCCCAGCGGGTCCAGGTTGCGGGCCTTGTGACCTTCACGACATCGTTTAGAGGCACTCATAATGTTGTTATATACACGTATGCAATGCTTAAGTATTGACATATATATGTATATATTTACCTGTCCTACAGATAACACCTTACCACATTACATTACCGCACCGCCTCCAACTGCGACTCAGATGTAAATAGAGGAATTTTTCCAATATTTGTATTAATATGTTTTAATAATAAAAGGAAAACGTGGTTGGATATAAAAAAAGATAAATAAGTCTGCAAGTCGTTTATTTCAAAATGCCAACGCGTGATGGCAAAACAATAAAAATGTACCTTACGTTACGTTAATAACCATTCATTATCACAATCATTACGTAGAACTTTGAGGATTACAGTGAGATCGGGCAACTCGCTCACACGAAGTTTCCGCCTCCAAGCGGGTCCACCTGACGCACGAAGTTACCTCCGCCGATGGAGTCCAAGTTTCGAACCAGGTTCCCCCCGCCCAAGGAATCCAAATTTCTCTTAACTAGGTTGGGGCCACCGATTTGATCAAGATTCTTTTTGACAAAGTTGCCTCCTCCGATAGAATCGAGGTTTCTAACGAAGTTCCCGCCGCCGATTGAGTCTAAGTTACGAACAAAGTTGCCGCCGCCCAGTGAATCGATAAATCTGGCGTACTTCTCTCTACCTAGAAGACTGGAACCACCTAGTCCGTTTAAGTTTCTTCCCAATAGCTGTCCGTTTTTGGTTGCGTGATAGTTTCTGTCGGGATTGTATAAGTGCCTTCCAAGCAGAGAAGACCCGCCGATGCCCCCAAGGTTCCTGAGACCCAGCACCGTACTACCGCCGATTCCATTGAGGTTTCGTTCGCCCATTTGGTTATCATACTGCAGCAGCAGTTGTAAAAATTTCTCGAATTCCTCCCGCTGTCTGTACTCTGTAACAATCCCGACATAAGATATAGTGTATATTTGCGAGGTTATTATGTACATGTAGTTCAGAATATTGATGAGTGCGGATGCCGAGGAAGACCAGGTCTTGTGACCACTTGTCTTGAGCACAGCGCTCAGACATTAGCGGATGGGACGGTCTGAAGTCGGACATCAGCGTGCGTGAGTGATGAGAGCGACGAATACAGAACAAGCATGTGAGGTCCTGGCGCATGGAGATACTTGGCAGTGGGGGTTCTCTGCTTACTCCGTAACGGACCTGGTGTGACGATGTAATAAAATACAATGACGGGTACTCACCACATAGTGCAGAGAGAGGTGCGCAGTGCACAATGTGGACATTAAGTGCGTTGTCGTCGTGCGAAGAAACGATCTGTGAACTGTGCGGGATCCATCACCACATAATGGACGTATATATGTATTTATAATGCGTGTTGTGTACTGTGCTCGTTCGAGTTGCGAATTATTATAACGATTACTTACGGATATATAAACAGTGCAAAGTAACTAACTATGTGAACATTATAATATAATAACGTCATACTTATATACCGCATAGAAAACGTGATAGAATGTCACAGAGTAGTGATGGAGCGGTGGACGGCGGTGCCGGCGCTGTGTGCGGCATTTATAGAGTGCGGTACAACAAGAAGGGGACAATCAACACCTTGTAAAGATATGCCCGCAATATCTTACCGTTGTTGTCGTAGCGGTCGCCGGCCATGTGCTCGCCTACTCCGTCTAGTTCCTGCTGGAAAGATAATACTTAGCCAGATTACATTCTGTACTCGGCCTGAGTACGCATAAAACAGGAAATCAACAAACACGTTTTGAGCAAATTTTCAAACTCATTAGTCGCTGTGTACCTTAGGGACTTTGCTTTCATGAAAGCAAAACATTAACATATTTAATACTTGTTAAATTATAATTTTTGCTGTCGAATTTCTTTGGTGGAATTATTTGTTTACGCAAACACGCTATTGAAATACTGGAGATATAAGCCGGGGGTGTTATAACAAATTCTTTCCAGTAATTTGAAGTTTCAGTGAAGACGTTGATTTGAGGAATGGTATTGTATGTCTGATTGGAAGCTTAAGTTTCCATTAAATATTTGCCTGGCGCGCGCTCGGCGGAACACTTAGAACTTATATTTTGCGACGTTTAATTAATATTCTGATTCCATCTATTTTGTCGCATTAAGCAGGACGTAACACAAACTATATTTGTTGGTAATATTGTAAAACGTATTTTGAAACCAATAGTAAACATAAAACTAATATGAGAGAATACTTTAAATATAAAAATACTTTGTTTCGACCCCCAGCCCGTACTCAGCGCGGATACTGTGAGCAAAAACTTCCGTAGACCAATCCCTGGTCCAGCTGTTGACTGAGACAGGCTGTTAATGATAAATGCTTCATTAACATTATAGTCATATGAAACAAAATATAAAAAAGAATTTTGTCAAGTCTTGATACAGTACAACAAGCTTATTGACTTTACACATCGAAGGACGAGTTCTCATGGAAAACATGCAAAGTCCTCTTCACCTGGTGCGGGTCTGCGCTGCAGCTGACTAGCAGCGCGGCCACGGCTGCCGCCACCGCTCCGCTGGCTCTCAACATTGCACCTGCAGGAAATTTCACTATTCAATTTATTAATTAATACACAAACGCTGAAGCCGGTGTCGAGGGAGACCAAAACACACCTATCTTGACCAAATACCTGATAAAATACTGATTTAGTACTGGCTAATGGAGGAGTCCTATGACTCTAAGGAAGTGATGAACGTAGAAGAAGTACGACTGATATAGATAGAGATATCCGTGCTTTCTGTCTACCGCGAATGACACCTAGCGAGAAGGTATGGATCTATGTGTGATCTACGAGTTTTTGAACTTCGAGTCTATGAAATTGCGCTACGGCTGGCAAGTTGCATGCAATAAAATAAATATTCCGAGCTAGAGTATGGCGAAGTGCATTGCAATCTTACCCTGACCGTTAGTGTGGAACCGAATATAAATTCAGAACGAGTAATCCAAGTAGACAGGAGGACAAAATGTAGATGAAACTAGACATTGAATAGTGCTTGTATCAAAAACACTGCTTGTACTGACATCATCTTTTATAGTTCCGCTGTTGGAAACGGGACTCCTTCTACAATGAGACGGCTTAACACCGCAGTATACCATGCTAGCCAATTACGCGAGCAAATCATACACAAGTGGTTTTACACAGAATCTTAAATTACAATTAACTGCTTCGAATTTCTACGATGATTCGAGCGAAAATACAATCTGTAGTACTCGTAATTCTCGTCCTATACAAGCTTTAACGAAGTTCCATTGCAAAGTAATTGCTAAAGCATCATAATTGCAGGTGAAATCGACGTAAATTGAGTTAGCAACCTCCATTTGCTCCGAGCATAATTCCTTTCAATAGATTTATATTCCCTGCAACGAGTCAATTTAATCATATTGAAATCTGCAACATCGTACGACGCAAGGGGGAGGGGATAATGGCGTGCGTAGCGGTGTATTCAGTAAACAAGTTTTAATATTAAGGAAAATGTTTCATGGTGAAGAGAAATAATTTATAAACAGTTGTTATAAGTTAATAATGAGGATTTTGCGCGTAGTTGAATTTGTGATAGCCGTGGGGTACCCGCGTGTTGCTGTAGTGGAGAAAACTCCCAACACAATATTTGCTTTGCTACTTTCTTTTAATTGGTTTGTAATGATGGAGGGTACCACGCTCCATTGATCGACGTAACACATTCAAATTACTATACGTTTCTATGGACATATAGGTCGTAAACCTGAGTGCTTTGGCCTTTAGGTGTTATAGTTACAAAGCTGATTATTATGTATTGATATACCTACAATCGCTTTCCTACGAAAATCGTTTCTAAAATGTGTTCAATATTTTACATTAAATTTCACCGTATCATTACGCCTGCATTTCTCTGTAGGGGTGGACACAGGAGTGTAGTACACACAGGAGTGTAGTAGTCGGCTTTTAGATTTATGATATACCTCCCTTGGAAAATGGATTGTGCCTATTGAATTAAATTTTTATGTAATAACAATTGGATTCAATGTGTGCGCAATTATACCTAGGCTTTCTAAGACGTCCCTGCGTGTCGTTTAATACCTCAGTTTAGTTTATGTATCACATAGTACGGTGGACAGGAATAATTTTGTTCATATGGAGCTCAAAGAATTTGGCATACAATATAGGTGTAAATAACCTAGTGCTTTGAAATTGGGCCCTCACTTTGGGGATTGTGGGCTCAAATGATAACGCGAATCTTTTAACGTATGTTTGAACATTCAATATTAATAATTTTGTATCGCTGTAAGAAAAATCGCGAGGAAACCTGCGCACCATAGGGTGTGCCACAATATTGTCTAAGACGTATGAAGTCTCCCTCCCTGCCCGCACGTGGCCAGCGTGGCAGCACAAGCCTTCTCATTGACTGCCTTTTGTGCAGTGTGATTGCAAGGGGCCCCGTGCCAATATTCCAAAGCGGGTATTGTCGGATTTTTCTAACATACATTTTCTAGTAGTGGCTCGGAGTCTGGCTATGTGCCCTACGTATGGAAATAGGCTCACCATCTATTCCGTAGTGGGGTTTACGTCCCACATGTATCATACGTAACAAATCTTAAAAACAATAAATATAAAACTAATAGTGGATGACGAGAGTGATGAATCGAAGAAAGCAGACCGAATCCAGAATATTTCCAGAATGAGTGGGTTAAGGCCACAGTTCGCCACGCTGGTCCACTGCGGGTTGACAAACTACACACAAGTTTTTTTTAACATGAACCCACTAGAATACACACTATTTACGTAATAACAAAGAACATTTTAAGCACACAAGCTCCACATATTTTAATGAAGTTGTTATTACACAAGAATATTAATTAGCGACCGTGTTCCTTTGTGGGTCTTGTGGGACGCTCCGCAAACACCCCAGCACCTGGACCCGTTAATTAAAACTAAATACGTGATGAAATCTAATAAGATGATGTTTTAAGTACGGAACAAAGAGATAGCTGGTGTAATGTTTTGTAAACCTAACTGCTGAAGTGGGGGCCGTGGCTTCCATTCCCACCCATAGCAAATGTTTGCATCATGAGCAAAGTTTTTCGTTGTTCGAGAAGTAGAGAGCGTTGTTGCTTTTAAAGTAATAGGTCCTGGGTTCGCTCCTCGGGTCGGGCAAACAATTATTGGATTTTTGTAACTGGAAAATCCCAGTAGTAGCACGAAGTCTGGATTTATGCCGGTGTGTAGCAAAACGCTCACTCTCTATTCCATTGTGAGTCAAATAACAAAATTGGTGAAAATTGGCAATCCTCTACCTATACCTTCGGGAAAATACGTACATGATGTGATGTCACATGGACACAACGACACAACACAGAGGCGGAGAATGAATTCCGGAAGGAGGCCCTGACGGTCAGCGTCGCGGCTGGCGCGGCTGGCGCGGCTGGCGCGGCTGGCGCGGCTGGCGCGGCTGGCGCGGCTGGCGCGGCTGGCGGCGGCGCCGAGGTGCTCGGATTATTAAAAAGACATCGACGCGTCTTTCATACATTCTATTGAGACCTGAACTTTGTGAACAGTAAAGAGTTATGTGAAGTAGCAAAATAATAATAATACGAAATGCCTAACCCGTGAGAGACCTGGCCTCAATTTATAATAACTACAATATATAAAAAACAAAAACCCTATTGAGACGTAGCAAGACCCTTCAAGTTCTTGTTTCAAGCTTAAGTAATAATATGTCAACTGTCAGCATTAATCAAATATCATAAAAGTCATTCGGAACTCTAAATAACAATGCATGTTTCATTTATAAAAACTAGATAAAATATCGCTAATCGTACATACTCGTATGTACGAGTATGTAGGTAGACTTGAAGGTAGCGAGCTTGCGGGCTTTTGTTCCGCAAACGTGAGTGCGCGCAGCAGGCCGGCAGCTGGCTGTGAAGGCCTGTGTGCGCCCAAACAAATGTCTGCCTACGTCATGCAGCTCAAAGCGCAACTTGTTGAGTGTCGCTCTGAGCTCTAATACGTGCACGATACATGCGAAGCGTTAGTAGAGCAGTTGAAAGTTACACGAGATCAGTGAATAGGTGGGGTGGACGGAGTTCGAACAGATTACTAGTAGTGTACGCTATCGTACGCTTAGTTCAAAGTGTCATTCTGAATGATGATAGATAAACAAATTAATAATAACAAAAGATGTATCATCAGATGTACAACATCGGTCAAATGTAATAAAGGATAAAAGTCAATTCGCGTGTCAGCTCACGAGAATCGACAGCTCATTCCTACATCTGTACGATTGTTAAAGTTTATCATGAATGGTAGAGGAGCGTTGGGGTCGCGCCGCAATAAGCTTACTCCATTTTTACGCACGCCGGTAACCACGCGTGATTGCTCGCAAATTTCACCTATGTATAGACACAAATTGATCTCACATATTTTTGGAAGCAACAACAGAAGTGTCGGTTTATTTTTAGATGCGCGTGTACGAGTTCCGAACGTGATCTGTGTGCACCTGTAGCAAGCGGCGTGGGTTGATGGAGCACGGCCTCTTGGTGAGGATGGCGCTGTTTGCATCCCGTCGCTCTCCGCCTCCCACGTAAGGGATAAGGCGTGAAGATACAATATTATTTATTAACTAGCTGTGCTCGCGACTTCGTCCGCGTGGAATTCTAAAATTAAAGTAGCCTTAGTTATTTCTTATTATATGAGCTACCTGCCAGTCAAAGTCCCGTCAAAATCTACCCAACCGTCCCAGAGATTAGTCGGAACAAACAGAAAGACGGACAAGCAGATAAAAATTGTAAAAAAAAATATTTTGGTACATGTACCGTTTATACATACATATGCATTTAGTAAAAAGCGCTTATTTTAATATTACAATCGGACACTCCGGTTTTATTTATCTGTATAGATATGTATAGGATATATTTAAAATGTAGCGGCGAATCATGTATAGGTGGCCAGTGTACAAATATATTAAACGTATACACAGTGTGCTCTTATGTATGAATATTTAAAACATTACGCATTCTGTCTGCAAGCGTCGTGTTGTGAGCTTCGGAATAGAGATTAATATTTGTAGGAGCCCAGAGGGCGAAGGATATCGCGTAATACTATTTCTAACATGCTTTAGTTTGTAATTGTTCCGATCGACATTGTATTTTATACCTTTGAGTGCAAATAACAGTACGACCTAATATTTACAATTGATATTGGTTAAGTTGTAAATGTTAATCGGCAAAATAAATTGAACAATTATTAGTTACAATTTTAAAATAATGAAAGGTGTCTCTTGACATGTTCGATAGTGACCATGTTATAAGTTATATCAATAAAATAAAATAAATAAAAATTACAAATATGTTACGCAAAGTAAAGAAAGTTAAATTTGTTAGAAAAATACATGTATTTAATATCAAACGGACGCAATAATTTTATGCTAACTGTACTTGTATTTATATTTAATTAATTACATTATTAACTACAGGAACATGTATGTTATACTATTTTGTATTGTTTCAGTTATACGTATTATAACGTTATTGAAACAGCACACTGCATGTGCACGCGGGAACGAAGTAGTGACGTAGTGGAATAATATAATAAATTAAAGAAATAATATGCCTACCCTTGATTTGAGTTGACATGACGATGAGTTCTGATGGAAAAATGTATTATATTGGAAATGTTTCATGAAATATTTGAAAAATATTACTCACCTTTGGTCAGTAGTGAGCGGAGAAGGAGGCTGCTGTCGTGCCGATGGTTCTGGTGCGATGTGGCTGTGGACACTCCGTGCGCGCTTATATATCCGGCTCGCTGGGCGGGCGGCTGGGCGGCTGGGCGGCTGGGCGGCCCGCCCTCCGCCTCGCCGGCCTCGAGCACCAAGCCGCGAGCGTCGCACCACGGTCCGAGGACAATATTTTAGTTACTGATTTTTTAAACATTTATTGGTAATAATTACGATTTTAAATTAACTATTAAACCATTGAGGTTCAGAAACTAATGCTAAGAGAACTGGCATCCATATTAGTTTGGTTTAGTAGGATTTTAATTTAAGAATAAGAATTTTTTTCCATATATTTTTTTATATAAAATTAGTGCGAAAAAACAATTCCTACGAATTGTATATGTGATGTGATACTCGTCAATCTCAAACAGGAACTGGATAATTTATAATAATTTTTTAAGAAGAACGTTACCCCGATTTTCGTAAAACCAGTTTTACCTATGTTAAACCAGAGAAAATATTTTTTTACAATTAATTTTTTGTTTGGTTTTGGACTCAAAATGAAAATGGTTTTTCATTGTTCGTGAGCGAATGAATGGAGATTGCACATACTCGTATTACGTGCAGCAAAAATTCATTATAAGTATCCATGCATTCATTCATTCATGCATGCTAGTAGTTCAACATTAAAATGCGAAATTCTTATCTAGGGGTTTATTTATATATGAATTATATATGAATTAAGCGTATATTTATATGAGAATAAGAGTATACTTTTATATGATTTTTTTCAAAAAATTTAAACTTTAAATGGCTTTTCTGTAAAGTTCATAAAATGTCGCTTGAAACAAATAGCCTTTCACCCCTCGATGTCATAACTATTTTTGAAACAATAATCAGTATTCAAACAACAAAGTTAAGAAATGCTAAGCGCCGGCGGTTCTTGAGTGGGTGATCGTGACTGGCGAATTTTAATACTTGCCACGTTTCGGAAGATACTTCGAATAGTCGGAGCCAATAGTTATGTCAATATGAGTTTACTTACTTACCTTATTTTACTTTACTGTAGCCGTTTATGAAAGCTAGATGTTTGACTAGTAATTTACTATAGCTGAAAATTTATTATTGTGCATTGGATAAATATAGAAACACCACCAGAATAAGGTTTGCCACCAATCTTGATTATTATCTTCTCTTGAGGCCTTGACTGGCCGGTATCTGGCTTCATTTGTTTATTACAGTATTCAATGAATGCGGATACTCTCTCCTTAACACGCATCAAATGGGAGTTGAGGATTGACATTAAATGAGGTTGCTAGCGTGATTGTAGACCAAGAGGTCCTTGGCTCTCTCCCCGCGTCGGTCCCCGCATCGGCCAAACTACTGCTGAATTTTTTTGAGGTGAAGTTGCCAGTACTAACACGAAGTGTGTACTTGCGGCCGCTGTACGTCGACAAGCTCACCACCTGCTACATACGACGTATAACGTAACTGGAACAAAGTGGAACTACTACATTCCTCTGCCAATGTTTCGGGGAAATAGAGGCGTGATGTTATGTTACGGAAAAGACTTCATAAATGTTACGCAAGTTTTTGTTGAATTTGCGAAGTCAAATTGCCAATAATTGAACACTCTGTATAATGCGTGGAGTGCGCCTTTGTGCCTGGAACGTTTTATTGTATAATCACTTTCCAGACCTCCACGCGTTGTCTTATTGAATTTTCACAAGGGCGTTTGCAAAGGAATATAAGACGATGCGTGAATTTATTCTATCTTTCCTACTCTCAATAATAAGTTCAACTTTCAACCTAATATAATACCTATATCACTCACGAGTCACACATATTGTAAATTTTATTATTTATTCATCCTTCATTGTAGGTAATAAAGGCCGGACTTAATTCTCTGTTCACCTCTTCAGGGAAATACATGCGTGATGTTATGTTATGGCGAATATAAAATTTACGCGAGTAAAAGTAACGTCTGAAACAAATTGATCTGATTAATTCCAGCCACCGCCGAGTGCTTTGGGATACTGAAACCTTTGCGTAATATCGTTTCATATGTAGATAATATTTCGCTTTTCTAAAGTAGCATCCTTTGATGTGAACAGCGACGGTAGCGCTGGGGTCGGACACTCTGCAGAAATAAATATGACGAGACAGGCGACGACGTGCATGGAACACGGGAACAATGTTCCTAATAGTTCCCTTTGCCTGTCTCGGAGCCGACACATCGTAAATATTCTTGACCTTTTGTGCTTTATACAAATGTACGTACCTACATGTGTAGATTTCTTAAAATATGATAAAATTGAATGGAATATTAACTATGAACTATTTAGAGAAAAAGTATGATAGTATTCTGGAAAGATCTTATCATTGAAACAATATTTTGTGTTTTATAGTGTATGATATAAAAAAAATACATTTACATAAATAAATGTTCTTTGCCTGCCTCGTTAGTCGTGTTGGTTGCAAGTGCGAATGCCGACCGGGAGGGAGGTCCTGGGTTCAATTTCCGGGTCGAGCACTACAAAATTTTTCTAAATTAAATTTTCTAGTAGTACGAGTAGTCTGAATATATGCCCGGTGTATGACAATAGACTCTCCAGCTATTCCATAGAGAGACGTAGAAGTAACGGGTGAAACGTTGAATGTCCTACATTCCTCTACCTACCTCTCCGAGGATTACAAGCACGATGTTGCGTATATAAATAAGTAAGTATTATATTTTAAATTTATAATCGTTACTTACTACAGCTTCATCAATATCGTATACTTTTAAAAAGTCAATATTTTTTTAATGAATATCACCTGTAATTCACAATTTCATACACAGATATCAATACAAGCAGGTAACGCTGTGTTCTATCTCCTTGTATGTCTTTAAGTTTAAATGAACAGAAGTTCATTTAATTCCGCGATCGATCACCCCTCCCTTCAATTGTGACCTAAATTACTCTCCAAAAAGTTTTCTCACCTGCTAATGAAAGTCCCAAATACAAAACCGTTCAGTTGTTCCGGAGTTTAGTTCAAATAAACAAGCATTAGCTTATTCATTTGAACTAAACTCCCAATCTCCTCCTAAACTTTATTAATTTTTGTGTAATATATCAATATAAGACCAAAATGTTAACAATATACTTATGCTTTAATATTGTTACCATTTCAGTAACCAGCTTAGCATAAACAGAGTCTTGTTTTTTCAAACTAAATAAGAAAAAACAAAAGTTGCAATAGCTATTATTACCTATAAATTTGAAACATATTAGAATGTATTAGTTAAACGTATAATCACGCCTGTAATCCCCGAAGAGGTAGCAAGCATCTCTTACAACCAATTTTATTAATTACTAGGTGACCCGGCGAACTTCGTACCGCCTAAAAGTCAATGAATACCCGTTATCATTTAACTGAATTATACCGAT
>DWTO01001280.1:0-16755 GCA_018244755.1 Jemadia pseudognetus
TGTCCTGTCATCCATCTCATTCACACACCTTCGTTCAGTATCAATCATACTATTACATTATGTTAACAATTATATTATTAAATTACAATCCTACAAAATTATATATTGACTGCTTCGTTGGTCGTGATGGTTGCGAGCGCGACTGCCGATCAGGAGGTCCTGGGTTCAATTCCTGGGTCCAGCACCTAAGGATCGTTCTAATTTAGATTTTCTGATAGTAGCTCGGAGACTGGAAATGCCCTCGATGGGAGGGTACTACTTTCCTCTGCCTACCTCTTCGGGGATTACAGGCGTGATATTATGTATTCTATATAAATGGTCTTATTTTCCTACTGTTCTACGAAAGAGCAACCACTAATATATTGCAACGCTAGTTTAATAGTGTTCTGGTTGTACGTACTTATTCTAAAACATCAACAACTCATAATGTGGTTCTTAGTTTTATGCTTCTACAACTGTTGTTGCGCAATCTACTGTCCCATTTTAGTTTGAATACCAGACGTCTATGAACTATAATGACTAATTGGCAATAAAAATAGCAATCGTTGAACAGCTTTCGACCATGTTATGATCAACTTCGTCAAATTTATTACCGTCCAAATCTACAACATATTGCTAAACTTCTCCCATACAGTCAAATTGATGTGGATATTTTGCAACGAAATTGCTAAATATATTTTGTGCAGTGTCACGAATGTCAGCGAACAACTGCAAGCGATACATGCTAAGCGATTCATGGCGATAGCAGCAGTCGTGCGAATTCATTTGATAGTCGATAAAGTAGAACTTTCTGAATCCAGACTTTTTATTATAATAGATCAGAATAGTACACATTAAGATTTTAGGCTAGATTTTAGTTTAAAGTATACAAGTTTGCATGTAATAACAAAAATCACAATTAAATAGTTAAAGGAAACTCAAAAAATATACTGTAAAACAAATACTACGAATAAATAGTATCTAATTCATCGAGAAGTTACACCACGTCTGTAATCACAGTAAGGGTAGTGACTACCGTAAGTAATCAGCGTAGTGTAGTACACTCCCACGTTTCACCAGTTACTTTTACGTCCCGCCGTGGATTGGTAGTTGAGCATACTTATTTATCTAAAAAGTTATTTTTATTTTATTTATTCATGTAAAACTAAATAATTATCGATTTAAAAGTTATATCGCAATATACATCGAGTGCTATAACCAAAATTCACTAGCGACTTGCAAACCCTGAGTCGCTTACAGTTAAATGTACCACATTTTATCGTCAAAGTTCCCGATTGCATCGCATCTCATATACATATGTACATACGAGTATAGTACGTATAGCATTTCACTAAACGCGTGTAATAGCTCTTACAACACGAGAAGAGACGTAACAACCAACATTAACTAAATCCCGTACCGACGTCCGACGCAATAACTACATATGTATAATGCGTCCTGTTAATTTTATCACTCAATTCTCTTAATGCTTCTTGTTGTGAATTGTTAGCCGAAAAAACTGTTAACCTTCTACACCCCGTTAGAATAACAGTATTAACACTTATATGGTCAGTTTGGAGTATATATCGTGTGCGATCTCTCTCGTAAGGCGATCGAGTTGTCCGCTTAGCTGTTATTATCTGGACAGTAATGAAACGAATCTTGTAATAGAATACCTATAATTGAATAAACGTCTGGTGGGGAGAGCGTTATCAGCGAAAGTTAACATTTATATTTTCGTCTTGTTTTGTTTCCATGGCTATACCATCAATGACCATTTTACGAAAACCCACTGGTAGAACAAATATTTAAATTACATATGGACGTTTATTTCCGTTTAGTCTCCTAATAATATTGAAATTAATGGTTTCAATTATTTGATCGAAAACAAATTTGAGCCATAAGCCGCGCGGCATACCGTGACGGTGATCACAGAGCTATGGTGGTAATTATGTAACAGTTGTTGATGACCGTTTATCCTTCATAGTGGTCTTTAAATTTTATACATAACGTTTACTGTGCTCCAGTTATAGATATATGTATGTGTATATCAGACTGCACTTGGACTCTGATATTTAACAGCGAATGTCTAAGCTAAAAGCTAAAAAAAGACGAGACAACTCTCATTATGAATATACTCTGCAAGATCGTAATATCTGAATTCAAAAAGATTTCTGGAATTTAGAATGGACATCATTAACATGAAGTATGGTCCGAATCGTCGAGTTATTTTCCTATCACATTTTTCATAATACAAATATTTCAAAGCGTATCGTAGGTTTTATATTTAATCCAGGGCGTATATGCACAAATAAAAGTTTACATACAAAGGAAAGGAAGGAAACACCGAACAGTATTCCGCGGCGCGGCGAGCCGAGCAGGAAATTAGCGGCGACAGGAAACAAATCCAAGAACGTAACGTATGTTTCCGAAGTTACTGGCGCACGGATTGAACATTTTCCTTCTATTTATTCTATGTAATATATTATTTACTTCTGACTATTATTTCGCTGATCTTTTTTCAGTGCATCTGTCGGGATAGGTTTGAAATATATTACACCACTTACCCTTAAAGTTATCGGTTCACAAATTGGTATTTTAAGAAGGGTCCGTCCAAGAGTATCCAAGTCTACCCAAAGACATTTAACAATTTGTTATAATTATTTTCCAAGGATTTCCAATTTGGATCAACCATTCAACGTGCCTAACCCGTGAGGTTCTGAAATGGCCATTTAAACCTTATCACATAGTACATTAGTTCATCAAAGTCTCTAGTGCAGATTTCTTTAACTGCTGTTCTATTCATATAAAATAGTAGGTACATATATTACACTTCCGTGTTTCACCACTTACGTTTAAGTCCGACTATGGAATAAGGTGGTGAGCGTATTGCCGCACACCGGGCACAAACCCAGACTCCAAGCCACTGCTAGAAAATCTAAATAAGAAAATTCAATAGTACCCCTCGATGTGCCTCGTGTCCGCGAAGTGCCTCCCGATTGGCAATCAGCCTTGCAACCAACGAGGCAGTGACATGACCAATGAATCAACATGCATGCAAAAGAATTCAACCGATTTAGAACAAACTCAAACTAAGGCAAATTCTTTTCCTTACATATATTCCTTTCTGTGGGGTACCAATTTCCTATAAAATATGCACTTCCGTCGATCGCTGGAACCAATTTCACTTCCACTGCAAGTGCGGATGACAGCTGAACTTTCATAAACATCTCGTTGATATTCAGGAATATTTTAATATACATTTCAAATTTGTATTGCGAAAAATATTTTCTGTAGAAAATATTTTTCACAATTTATATTTAATTTTTTTACTGTGTGGTACTAATCAATTTGTATACATATTATGTAGATCAACATAATGAAGGAGTTCCACAAGGGAATATCTCATGTCCTGTACTATTCATAGAACACTTGATAAATGATTTCTCTACTAGTAATAATGCATTTAATCCATTAGTGTTATCAACTTTGCACCAGTTTTAATTTAGTCTACTTGTAAATGTGTGTCAGTAAGTAATTAAATTCGCTCAGAATTGCGTCAATGCATTGTTTCGCCGACCGGTTGGCTCTGTGGGAACTCAACGCCGTACCCTTTGTATTTACACATGAATGGCGCAAGTTGCCATCGCTATTAATTCCGTATCATTGATTATAATCAATGACAAGGTACCTTTTTTAACAAAGAACGTGGATGAAATACTGTTATATAGTTACCGGTTACATAATTATAAGTTATACGCGTATATAAAGTGAATTTAAACATAATGAACGTACATCTCTTACTTCTCAACATGTAGGTAAATAAATTTTGTTATAAATATTACTTATTAATGTTTTAATTACAGTCACCTTCAATATACAATTCAAAGAACAGGTTAATACAAACGTCAACGAATAAACGATCATGATTACAATTGTGATAATTATAATTTACATAAAGACTATAAAAAAGTTATACGCTCTATCCATATAACAATATTCGAAGTGCTAAAGTAATTCTGTTTTTCATTAAGTAACGTATACATGTCTAAAAAGGTTAATATGTTTTCTATAGTGATCATAGTCGATGTTTATATATATGTATAATAGAATATGTTTTAATGAAAGTTCCGAATGACAGATCGAGAATTGTATGGCAATGTTTTAGGGTTCCGCGCTAATGACATGCCGGGTAACATACAACAAAGTTCTACACATACAATGTGCAAGCAACGAAACCCATTGGCCACAATGAGAAATGTAAAAGGACGCTTTCAGTTTTCATTGTATCACTTTGATGTTGATTCTATTACTATTGAGATATAGAAGGAATTCGTATTGCCACCAGATTGTAAAATTTCGGGCTTCGTCGACAAAACGGTTCTATCTCGGAACCGTATTTCAACAATTGAAAATCATTAGGAGTACTCCATCACGTTACCTCTCAAGTGAATTCTGTAACCAGCACAGCTTTACATCGAGTGTCAATAATGACGAAGCTCAACTACTGACGAAATTGTTACGTCATGTACGAAAGATTACGTAACATCACGCCTGTTATCCCCGAAAAGGTGGGCAGACGAGTGTAGAACACTCCCACAATTCACCAGTTACGTTTCCGTCCCACTATGGAATAAAAAAAAAACAATCTATTGTAAATATAAGATCTATTTTATTTTTCAAACAATTTCGTGGACTCGGTTGTTATATTGTATTCAGTGATAAATATTAACCTGGGTTTTTTTACTATTTCGCTGCAACTTGAAATCGTATTTGGGCTAATATGTTATAAATTTCATTGGTCTGGTGCGACATTATTATTACATTGCGCGCTGATCAAGTATATGCCATCAACCTCAGAAACCATGACACCATTCTACACAACTCTATGGTTTGTGGATTACTCTTCGACGTCAATCTTCCATCAAAGTGACGTTCTTTATTTAAATTATGAGTTTAATGGTTAACTAACCGTCTTGTTACTTTGGTTGCTGCAAGAGCGACTGTTGAGCAAGAGATCCTGCGTTCGAACCCCGGTTCGGGGAAAGTATTGCCTTTTTCTAACTTGAAATTCCCTGTAGTTTTCCGGAGTGTGGATTCTTGGGTAGTGTACGGAAATAGGTACACGTATTATTCCATGGGACGTATAACATAATGAAATAATGGACGTATAAAATGGTGAAATGTACTAGAAATACACTTGTCTATCTGGCTTTTCGTGGAAATACAAAGGTGATATTACGTTGTGTAATTCTCTAAAAAAATCTTCATGAACATTATATTTCTCTAGATGTCCCATCTGCGGCCTCTACTTCAATACTGGTAATTAATATTGGTGGTATCTCAAAGTGGAGAGACCCATAAAATTACCATTGAATGTCGCAAACTTGTAAATACCACAGTGAGTAAGGATAATTTCACAGATAATATTATTATGTATGTTAATATAACACTTAGTATTACACAATAATTATTTTCTAATATTACTTATGATTATGATTAAATCTAACCTTCAAATTAAGGTTGCCAACGACATCGAAAATTAATATATTCCACTCTTTTTTTTATTTTTGCCTCGTTGGTCGTATTGAGTACAAGCGCGACTCGCGCGCGACGTTTCAAATCCTGGGTCGAAGACCACAGTATTTATCTAACTTAGACTTTTTAATAGTGGCTCGGAGTCTGGATACGTGCCCGATGAGACTCGCCATTTCTCCACCTATTCATAAGTGGAACATGTAACAGCTTAAACGTCTGGTTATACTACACTTCTCTGCCTACCTCTTCGGGTAATTGAAGCGTGAAATTGAAAATGTGAAAGTGAAAAAAAGTGAATGTATAATGATTTAATTAAATCCTTATGTATTTTAGAATAGCAATCGAGTTTAATCGAGCTAATAAATGCAATATAATACTAATGAACAACCAATAAAATATTGTTCACACGAAAAAAAGACAAAATCGACAACCCTAATTGTAAAATAACCAAGTATAAGATAAAGCCGCTTGACCTGGCGTGGGCGCGCTGATATGCATTTAAATACATTTTTAATTTATACCAATCAATGCAATGCCAAGTTGCTAATTCTTACGCTGGCGGCTCTAACGGCCGATACATTACAAACCGGTATTTAAAATGTTATTACGAATTTGTTGTTCGTGTCAAGTGAATTGTGTACGATTGTAACACGGTGATTACACAATTAATGGCGGTGGCTGTCACCGTTCGTTTTTTACCGCTTAAGGTTACTTCGACTGCGGATCGAGAGGTCCTGCGTTAAAAACCCGGGTCATTCGCTATTGGATTTTTCTTGGATTTTCCAATAGTGGCTCGGAGTCTGGATATGATCCCGGTGTATGGCAATAGACTCACCACCAATTCTATGGTGAGAAGCGAACGTAACCGGTGAAACGTGAGAGTGTACTGCACTTCTTTGGGCATTACAGGTTAGATGATACGTGTTATGTTACTTCTACAGTCAAATCAATCGAAAAATGGAAAAGAACGCGGTTGCCCGTTGGTCGTATACGCTAAAAATCATATTCCCACAGTCGCATTGCCTGTTATCAACTAGTAGTAACCAGTTGTCTCATCGACAACTTATTAACAAGTACGATAATGTACCTTAAAGTTCCTAGTTCTCACTGTCATAGCTCCTAGTTCGATTCCTGTTTGGGCAGATTTCTGGATGATGAATTGAATTATATCAGTACAGACTTGTGTAGACAATTATTTCAATGGCCAACTTACTCAGATATTTTGGTAGTTAACTTCTTCCTTCTGTAATGTAGTTTTCGCTGAAATCTACTTCATGATCTCTGACACCTCTCCTCATATCAATGAAGCAATAATGCGGAATCTAAACACAATTAAATTAATCAGCTCTTGACATCATTCGCTGTGTAAAGGTTAAGGCACCATTCTTTAGAGTTGCCCAATGCCTAATTGAACCCTCATGGTGGGATCACCAACAGTCACATAATCATCTACTTTCATACCAAACAGTCCACAACAGCATTGTAACAAGTCTTATTTTCCCGTGGCGGTTCTCTGTGTGTGAGAGCAGGTCATTTGGAGACGCGCACCAACCACACCGCGAAAAGTGGCACGTCCAATTTATCTAGCAAGCTAAAACAAGCCATATACTGACAGGGGTAAGGTCTATTATGGCAACGCAAGTGAAGGAGGGGTCCACGGGATCAATTACAGTGATCCCGTAACGAGATAGTGTGAAATATGGGGCGATACTGACTCACTGCACGTCTGATGTCGCGTTGTTCGTGTGACGAGCATTTTTGATTTTTACGTTGAGGAGAATTACAGTGCAAAGAAGAACATACAATTATAACGAAGAACACATCCTGTGATGTGTTAGACTAACTACGGTCGGTCTGCCAATCGGCTCGTTGACCAGCGTTGCAGAGATATAATTAAGTCACGCTTTAATCATTTGCATTCTCAGAAAGTCCTAGTATAGAAAGAAAGAACAGTCGATGATAATGATACTAGAAATGTGTATGTGATTTTATATAACACGATCTGCTTATTTAAGTATTATAACGAGTGAAGTATGAAGTAGTATATTCTCATGACTACAACTACTTCCTCATTAATTGTATTTTAATTAATTAATTATTAACATTTTTAATATCTTGACATTTTAATATTTTTATTTTTCTAATTAGGTTTTTTTTAATTCTGCGAAAATTTTAATTATTAATACTTTTAAATTTTATAAAAAAAAAAATAATTAAGATGTACGAGTATGGTGTTGATTTGGTGCTATATATTATGAACTATGATCCATTACAGATTGAAATAAACGATGATTATTATTATTATTATTATTAAAGTTCAGTGTCCCTCATAGTTATCGTAGTTACCAAGTCCTTTCCTCGTTAGAATAAGTCATTCTTGCAAAACCCCTTTATATTATTATCTTGGAATTGTCTGCTGTTATTGATGGCAAAGAAACGTAACCTACTAGCACCTAATGCCAAATATCACTATCTCTACAGAAGTTACGTGACTGTTATCCAATGTACATAACAATTTAACTAAATATACGATAGAGCGAGTAAAATATGAACAGTATAAAGGGTTGATAAAACTGATGTATGCGTGGCCTAGTTCAGAGATCAATTACAGTGTGAAATATAGGGCGACACTGAGTCACCAGCGCGGGCTCTTTGCGCGACAAATGTTCAAAGCCAAATACGAATGGCCGTTCTGATTGATATGCGAAGCACGAGCGCGTCGCTGGAAATTTTATCAGAGAAATTATATTTAATATATACACCGCTTCAAACTTCACTACGTAAGATGAACTTGGTGAGTTGCGACCAAATCTGTAAACAAATTAGTTATTAGAATAAATGCAGTCACAGATCTTTCTCAGGAAGTATCCGTACCAAACCTCTAACATAGTGCAAATTCAGCATTATATACTGTACGTAGGAAAGATATTTTAGACACATTGCAAAATTTCCAAGGTTCGTGAACATTAAGACTTTTCGTAATCAAATGATTCCACGACATACAATATTAAAAAATGTAAATTGAAAAGTGGTTTCCAAAAAAAACCTTTATTATTAAACTGAACTACCCAAACAGAAACCACCTGATGATAAGTGGTCATAGCAAAGCAATTGCTGATGAATTGCAATGGTAATTGATTAAAAGGTACATGTTTTCAAGCTTTTCTTGTAGAACGTCATCTCATAGCGCCTTGCCCATATCTTATTGTATACCCTGGAAAAATGTCGACAAAAATTTAGCGCTAATTTTGTTCAAAACAAAAACTTACCACATAGAAAACCAATCAATCCGCAGCAAGCGATACGTGTTATCAATTCAGTGAGCCGAAAAACCGGGAATCAATCTCGAGCTATCGCCGCCCATCACTCCGCGGCCGGCCGTGACGAATTGGGAGGCAAATACCAAACAATGTAGCCAATTTTGATCCCCCACACTATCGGCGACTTACATCCGACAAAACAACTTAAGGCGATTTCCCGGTTCAGTTTGTCACCACTTACATATCTCACAAAATATTCTCGTAAGACTATGGCACAGCCAAGAAAGAAATACGGCCAAATTATTAACAATTGGAACGTGTTAAATAATGCAAAACTTAAAAATATAATAATAGTTTAGCATGCCGCAAAAAAACGGTAAAAATTCATGTTTCGTTAATAATTCATCAGTCATCTAAACCTAGGCTTTATTGAAGAGGTACTTCTACAAAAAGGATGCCTATAATTAGCATAAGACAGACTTACTTAGGTCGGTAAGGTAACCAACCAATCGAAGCATCCAACCTAATAATCTGTTTCGGCTCATCAACTTTCAAGGATCCAGAGCAAATTAGCATGCCTAATCAAAGGCGTAATAGTTAACCCTTCTTCACTTAACTGTAATCAAAAAGCAAAATAGAAAAATTCAAAAACACTAAGAAATAGTCTGTCTCCCACTCGTACACATGATCTCAATGAAATCATTACATCAAACTAATCCATATTTTGTACATGTTTATAAACTTATTCCTGTACATATTGTAAATAATAAACGACTCCTAAGACCATGTTACATTCACTGAAATTTCAAAATAACCCTCCCGTTCTGTTTATTCAATCGCGTAAATCATCTCCTCCCAGATGACGGAATAATCAGAAATACTTAATGCCTGACTAAATCGAATATTAATCTCATATTATTATCATAATGGTTTGACAGTAACACGAATCGATGTAGGAGGCAGATAATCCAAGCAGAAATCTAATAATTCGGTCCCCCAAGGGATAGGTACAAATATGTGGTCGGCCTAAAATAGAGAAGAATATAAAAAGACTGCCAAAAACGAGCAAAAAATTTTCCATAGCGCAGAAATCTGATTCGTTGAGTGGACATAAAAAGTTTTATTATTACTTTTCCTGACGAGGCATAATAAGGAAGAACATCCCTTTCAGGAATTATTCAAGCGCGCCCAAGGTTGCGTGCCAAAAGTTTCCCCTACGACCTAAATATATAAAAAAGTGCCAGTCAAGGGCGAATTTAATTTGCGCAATAAATATTACGCAAAATGAATATAAAAGATATGATTTGCTAGCTTAATTTCGGTCGATAGCCTGAAATCTTTTTTACGTCCCAATGGTGCGAAAAGTTTTTTAATTCGCAATTCCATTTGCATGCTATACTAGACTAAGTCTAGTCCGGACTGCCCAGATACAAATTAGTAACGATACAATTTATCAGCAGTATCTATTTTGGAAACCGTATCATGTGGAATTATGCAGTAAGATTCTGTGCAGGATTTTCTTATTTTTGTACAAGGGAACCCTAAAAATAAAGAGAAGGAATATTGTTGTGCGATCTGCACGCTGTAATAAAGACGAAAGGCTGTTTATGTAATCGGGTTAGGTTATCCCGAACCAACACCCAGGAATTTCATTGCTGTTCAAGAGGGCTTTTTGGAACTAGGGGATCGATCCGAGCCGTAATGGTTTCATCTTACTTAATGACTTGGAATATATACACCCATCTGACTTGCCTTTAGAAAACGATTCTTAAAAACGACAGGGGGTGAAACCAGTTTAAATGTACATAGACAAGTCGGTGGGTTAGAAGATCCTTTACAAGTCCTATGTACATTATATATCTACCTTGCCCTGACCCATTAACGTCTCACCGCTGGGTCGGAGTTCCCCCAGCAACTACACGAGACATGGAATGTACACCACAACGCTACTATAGTGATTGGCGCAAATAGTAGATAGATAGCAGTTCACTTGCCATATATTTTTAAATCAACTTTGTTACTCGTAAGTTCAAAAGTTTTATTTATGTACTAACTAGGCGTTTGTTAAGACTGGATTTTTTGGCAAATATTTGTAGCATTTTTCTGTTCTGATTTTAAAAGTGTGGGCATATATACAAAGACAAACTGTTCCTATATCAGAGAAGCGTCGCAACTTCGTATAATCTTTCGTAGAGCTTAAGTGGAAGTTATTGAAGATACACTTAAATACATCTTCCATTGTTGTTAAGTATTGACGCTATGAGATAGAACATAGTTAGTTTCCACTTTGTCGAATCGTTCTTTTAATTCAGTGTCACAAAACAATAGACAAAATGAAAACGACGTTGAAATTTTATTCAACGCTCTTTTTGAGCTCGTAAACGATCATATACAAATTTTCGCACGATGACCCGAGGACGAAACCCTAACGATTTATACGTGACACGTCGGTTCAATATTCAAAGGTCGAAACGGTTCCGGTTCCTCCAAACGTTTCTCGAACCATAGTAATTAAAATTATTAATATTCCTTTATGGTATAGGTAGAGAACACCGAGTGCCAAATATTTACAAGCAGACCATTTTGACATGCTTCTTCTACGTTCACCACTCTCCCATCACACTCCCCATAGACCGCTACTAACTCCCTCTTCAAGCAGCATCTTATCTGTGGTAGAGATAGGTGACGCCTAATTACCCTCGGTACCTGAATTTATTGACATTTCCCCGTCTAAGATATTCAATATCTTAGATATTACATTTTCATCTTATAAAATCGTTAAAATATGTAAAACCTTAGAATCATAACTGGATCGAAGTTCCTTAGACCGTAACGTAGACTACGGTAGCGTATCAAAGGCAAAAAAAAGAAGATCGATGAAAATATGACTCGATCGTCGCACGAACAATACAACAAGACGACGGACAATGTTTGTCCAGAAACAACATATCGGCTCTCATTGAGTGAGTAACAATAAATATTTGTATCAGTTATTTATTATTTACATCAAACGGTAATATACTGAAACGAATTTCTCAAGTGACGCCGATATGAAATGCGAGAAGGAATGGTTCGGGCTTTTATATCTTTTGGCAATTTAAATCGAAATGTGATCTAGGTGTAAGAGCTGTAGTGGTGGTTAATGGGAGCTTGTGAACTTAACATTACGCATGTAATCTCCGAAGAGGTAGGCAGGAGAGGGCAGTACACTCCCACGTTTCACCAGTTACGTTTAAGTTCCACTATGGAATATATGGTGAGCCTATTGCCGTACACCAGACTCATGTCCATACTCAGAGCCACTACTTCAATACCTAAGTTTAAAAAATCTGACAGTGCCCGACCCGGGATTTTAACCCAGGGCCTCTCGATCGGCAGTCGCGTGTGCAACCAACACGACCAACGAGGCATGAGAGCTTCAGTTTTTCATTTTCGGCGGAACACAAATTCATACAATATTTTAAAATGAAATCTATCTACTCGTAACAGAGTAATATCTACAATGTGTCGCCACTAAATCTTACATGAAGTCAAGTCGTCTTTTTCTTATTATTTTAGACATCCATAGCCAGAAACAGAGACATATACACACTCAACCCCAAAGCCACATATATCGCGCATATATGTATTTCGGACGAGGAATCGAAGCCGGAAACGATATAGCGAATCTGTCGGCGGTTTCTATGCGAGTGTTTATCTATAACAAGCCTGGTTCCGAGCATACTGTGGTGCGCTCTCGCGCCATTTTAATTATTGTGATGAACAATATCAGGGGGATTGCTTGCACGCGAATATACGAGTACATATACCGTTTCTTAATATGATTAACTTGTCTGTTAGCGTTTACGGTTAATTAAACGTACATAATTTTTATTGCTTTTCATGGATAATGAACAAGGTAGGTATTTAAACATAGATCGTAAATAGGCGTTTGATTTTATTAACGTTGTTATGTATAGGGCATGCTCCGGTGTTCTCCGCATGTACAAAGAAATGATGATGAATCATTTTGTTTATTTGTCCTTTACTGTCATTAACAAGGGGTGGACTTAATGCCGACTGGCATTTTCTACCAGTCCATCCAGATTTTGATAGGTTGAACTAAACATTTGCATACAAATATGGATACAATCAATTATGCAAAAAACGAAGCTGAGTACTTATTTGCTACTTTAGAGATAAAATCTATCGTATATACAATAATCAAAGTAATGAGATAACATTTGGAGAGTTCGATTCGATATCGCTAGAACTCGGATCCTCCAAAGGAAAGTCTACCGCAGAATTATATTATCGTGAATACTACTTCATAATTCATGCAACACTCTGGGCCGTCTCACTGGTGCCACCGTCCAACTTTTACGAGTGTCCCCTTACAACAAAATGTAGTTACGTAGGCAAGAGATTGGGTATTTATTGATATATGGCATTCGGGAGTGACGCGCGATAAATCAGCGCGCATCGAACTCCTCGTCCGTCCCGCGCCACTCCCAGCTTCCATTTCATACGCAGTTCACGCATTAATGTTGTATGCTTAGTAGCAAATGATACACGGCCATCTGTAGATAATACGACCACGTGATCACCCAGAGAGCTAACAAACATATACATACATACATACATACATAATAACACATTTCATTAGCTATCATACAACCCCCTCCGTCCCTCTTATTTTCTATTTGATTCAATGTGTATACATGTATGGCATTAACATTAATTTATTAACGTACAATTTCCTTCATAATTAGCACACCGCTCGGACAATTAGGTACACAAAATCGCTAGCTCACAGGCCACCACCGCGCACTGATAAAACAACATAATAATATATTAATAAACGTATTTACGCAATGATCCCGTGTAGGTTATTCAATAAAACAATGAAACATGTCTATTAATTGAACACATTATTACCTTGTTTATGATTACACCAACACCAATAAATAATAATGTTCTTTTTAATTCACTTCATACGTCCATATTTACTGTTGGTGCGAAATAACTTAACCTATATTATAAAAGGCCTAAGGAAAAACAACTCATTAAAACACAATAGAATTCTGTAAGCACTCATTAAATATGACATCATGAGTTCATTAGTTAAATTGCGGATCGCCGGAAGCAAACACCCCCCCCCCCCCATTGCCAGCGCCACAGATAACACAAGTCCAGTATCACGCGAACAATCCGACTGTCCACTCCTAAGGCGCTGTACGGGTAGTTACGTAAAACGCACCCCGTTCTAGATGACGACGCACATCAACCCCGCGAGCCCTGCGCCCTTAGCGTGCGTACACACGACACGATCTACCGAAAAACTTTGTACATATGATTTTCAGTAGCGTAAGGAAACCTAATGGTTACACTTGCACCGTGCAGCGAAAACCTGATAAGATTAAGCGTTAAAACATATATGTATGTAGATAGACAGTAAACCGTATTCGAATACCGATTCGGTAAAAATATAATAGTGTGAACCCGCCCTTAAACCCGTATTTATCGAGTCGCGGGAGGCTTTTCCGCGAGACTGGGGCTCGACATTCGTTGAAAACATTGACACGAAGCTTTGGACGGCGATGTGCGTGTATTGTTTTATTGTCCTTGCATTTTTAGGTTTGACTGCCTCGTTGGTCGTGTTGGTTGCAAGCGCGACTGCCAATCGAGAGGGCCTGGGTTCAAACCCCGATCGAGCACCATAGGCCTTTTCTAATTTATATTTCCTACTAGTGGATTGGATTGTTAGATTTTTGTAATTTACATTTTGTAGTTGTGGCCCGGAGTCTGGAAATGTGTCCAGTTTATGGGCAATAACCTCACCACCTATTCCATATTGCGACGGAAACGTAACTGGTGAAACGTGGTAGTATAGAACTCCTCTTCGGTGATTACAGGAGTGAAATGACGTTACGTTACAATTCAGTATTGACGTTACTAACGCTCGACTGTTTCAGACCATATCGGCTAAAAGAGGCGGGAGGTGCCTGCTTCACGGGGACAGGTATAAGACCCGCGACAGAACGTACTAGGTATATTTTAAACATTTTCAATACGAGGAGATATACGATGAAGCATCTGAATTGTACTTTTGGTAATCTATCAGAATTATCACTTCCAACTCCTTTACATTATGTAGGTTTCTATAAAGATTGAGCAGGCTTAATGCGATAGATTACGACGCAGGGTAAATACGGGCTAGGGGCGGCTTAAAAGGATTTACACTAGGGAGAAGACGAACATTACTAAGAAGACGTATAATGTGTTACAAACGTTATTTTTAAGCTCTTCCTTAATTAGCGCGTAGATCGCGGCGGTTCCTCACACAAATATTCACCCCGGGTGAGAATCAAACCCACGACCCCCTGCTCGGCGCTCGGCAGACGGGTTTACTAACCAATGGACTAGCGGGACACATTAATTATAAATAGCACAAATCTTTCAAATGGGCCGAGGGCAGCACCGTATATCCACAGGACCAGAAGGCCACAATTATAAGTAGAGACAATCTGTGTAATAGCATTGGGGTAGGAACGATGTGGCTCCATGTACGTATGTTACGTTTACGAGATCAATTACAAGTGAACGTACTGCCCGTATCTGTGTAGCCGCAGCTCACCCCCGAGGGGTCGTTAAACGCGACGATTGCTAACGAGGGTGGATGCTACGCTACGCTTCTCTTTACACGCTCAAGGTATTTTTTATATATTTTTCTGTGTGTCTGGATCTGCGGTAACAGAATTAGTTTAAGTTTACTGGTTAAAAAAGTTGTTATATGATCATGTCAGGTGGCTTACGGTGTAGGCAGAGGACACAATATATCAAACGTCTATAGTTCATACATTCATCACTCTCGTTATACATGCACGCCTGTTTCGGAGACTTTAAAAATCTGTATTAATTATAAAAATTCGAAAGTAACTCTGCCCGTCTGTCTGTCACGCTTTCGCAACAGAACCGCTGAAGTGACTCATGAAATGTAATATGGAGATAGTTCTAAGTAATATATTTTTCAAACTTTTACTTATTATCGGAAATGTACTGTTTCCGCGCAAAGTTTCGAGCGAGACAGAGAAGGTTACTTGTAATAAAAACGTTGAATAAAAGTATCGTTTACGAGTTGTGTAAAACAACGAAACATACGAGTACAATATAGGTAACGGTTTATGAGGAAAAGGAGAGTAATGAATGTAGAAGATGAGAGAAGTCTGTAAGGCATTCGGCCTTTCTGCCGACCCCGTAAAAGACCTAGCGTAGTGATAAGACAATAATAAAGCATTATACTTAGATTAATACTGTCAATGTCAGACACTTCATAAACAGTCTGTGGTCATACGGAAGTAGATACAGAGCCGAGGTTTATAAAAGAATATTATACGATATAAGAACCTTAAAAATGTTCAAAACTAACATTTAAGGAATCGAGTTTCGACCACTGCTCGGACACTAGTAAATACCTACATAATAAAAACTATGAATTATAACTAGTACACACTGTACTAGTTATAATTCATAGTTTATACTACTACAACGAGTATAAATATTTAAACCTATGTACATTAACACACCGCTCTCTGCAAGTAAAACATTAATTAACGAATGATACGGTAACAATCAATCATTTTGTAATATTCATGCTCGTTCATCCGTTTCCCTTGACACACACACCTCACGACTGCAACTGAACAAAGCGGGTGACAGTACACAGTTACAGACGGGGGACGGGTGCGGACGGCGCGGCGCGGACTCGCGAGCTCCTGTCAGTGAGTTGGGGGGCTATAACTTATGCCAAATACATTTAACAATTTCATTAAATACAATTATTTAATTTTTTAACACGAAAAAATGGAAACATATTTTTTTGTTTTTGGTTCTATATGCTGCACCAATTTCTATACACTTGTTTTCATTCATAATACGTTCTTATTGTCACATACAACATTTCATTCCTTAGTGCAGGGTTTTTATAACCGCCTTGTTG